>PVJH01021245.1:0-39002 GCA_004026705.1 Nesogale talazaci
TATTTTTCCTCTGAATAATGCCACTCACAAAATAGTCTACATCCTAAGCCCCCTTCCCAATCCAAACCCAACCCCCAACCTCTCACCACTGAAAAAATATGTCTTTCATCAAGTGAGTTCAGACCTGACTACCTAAAAGCCCAAGTTCTCCAATTCAGTTATGATGGACAGGTTCTAATTAGCCATCATAATTATAAGAAAATTATTCACTTATGAAGTACAGAGGAAATGTGATAGGGAGTAAGACAACCCATCGCATTATATAAATAGTTACAGACACTTGGGAGTTAGACTCACTGCTATTGGCTCCACATTTTCCAAAGGAAATAACCCAGATGAGAAATATACCTTGGGTGGAGACACACAATATAAGCCTTGTGTAAGCAAACCACATTTTATTTATAAAAATGAGTTTAGAAAAATTACAGCCTCAGAAAATGTTACTCAGAAACCTTTTCTTTCACTCATTCCAGATAAGTTTGAGAGGGCCAAGATGTGCATTTTAAAAGAATACTTTATATGCAAAGGGCTCTTAATTTTCTCCATCTTCTCTCCATACCTGGTTAAATTCTGAACATCCTTGAAGTCACTTTGACAGGTGTTAGCTCTTCAAGAAAGCCTCTTCTGACCCATCTGGTGTGGTGGGTGATCCTGTCCTAGGGCTGGGACTGTGGTTGGGGGGATTGACTCATGACCCCAGATTCATATATATGCTGTAGAGATTCTTTTTTTATTGTACCTTAAAAGGACAAGGACACAGCCAATATAATCAAGGAAATCACCATAGTACCAAGTTATTAACTCACCTTCACAAGGCTAATTACATATGACGTTAGAGGGCTGAGCCCTGATGGCGTAAGTGGTTGAGTGTGGGACTGCAACCCGCAGGCTTGGTGGTTCAAATTCAGCGGCAGCTCTCAGGAGCAGCACTGGGTAGCGCTCACGACCACCAGAGGCAGTGATGCCCAAAAACATAGGATGTTAGAAAACGGACCTCACCATAAGTTTTTTATTGATAGCAGGTTCATTCATCATTGTTGAAGCTGGACTGATTCCTGAAAAACTGTGATTAGGATGCACACACAATTGCAGGTTTTTATGTTTAAAGAATTGATTCTGGGGCTTTGACTACCTCGATATAAGTAGTGGTTGGAGTGTGACTCATGGACATTCAGTGCTGAGTCATAGTGACCAGGACCTCAGCTATTAAACTAGATCACATGTAGCTATTTTCAGTCAATCATTTAGAAAACTCCCAGGACATTTCTAGTTTTATTCATGATCAAATAATCTTAAGGATAATTTTACCCCTTCCTTGGCCTATGCAGGAGAAGTTCAAAAACACTCTTCCTGAGAGCAATGTTGTCTCTTCCTTGGTTTGCCTTGGAATTGGCATACCTGTGTTGCTAGTTTAACAGAAAGAACTCAAATGGCATTTCAATTTATGTCAAGAATCAAAAGGAGTTTGGGATTCCACTATAGACTTTAGCCTTGAATAAACCTAATTTAGAATTTAAGTGTTAATAAGCACTGCTTCCTTCTTTGGTTTCCATCTTCTTTTGCCTTCTCCTAAATATGATGTCTCTTTGTCCCATGTGTTTACCTTCTTTCTCAAAAGTGGATACTTTTATCAGTAATTAAGCAGACTCCAAAGCCAAAACAAATAAACAGAAACCCCAAGTTGCCATGACTGGTGGTAACCTAATGTAAGTCAGTATAGAATTATGCTACACTGCGTTTTCTTTTTTTTTCTTTTTGTTATTTTGGGAGACATCACTGCTCTCTGGTGGTCATGGGAGCTACCCAGTACTTCTCCTGAGAACCACCACTGGATGTGACCCGCCAAGCCCGCGGGCCGCAGTCCCACACTCAACCACTGAGCCACCAGGGATCAGCTCCTCCACTGGGTTTTCAATCACTGGGTTTGTGGGAGTAGATTTCCAGGACACTCTGGGACTCAAACCAGGAATGTTTCATTTATCAACAAGTACATTAACCATTTGCACCACTCAGGAATCTCAAATAGGCATGAATTATCATCAATTTAGGAAAAAAATTAAAAGCTCCCTGCCATCTTCTGTTCTTCATAGAAGAATTTCTTGAAAAAAATGTTTTCTGTCTCTGTTTCATTTACCATTGACTATCCAGTTCATGCTAATTTGGTTCTGCCCTACAATTACATCAAGATGACTTCCCTAGAATAATCACAATTTGCAGATGACATGATTCTATACATTGAAAATTCCCAAAGCTCCAAGCAGGAGGATTGGCAGTGATAGAGAAATATGGAAGAGTGGCAGGATACAAGATCAAAAAGCAGAAGTTTATTGGTTTGCTATATATTATACAACAGACAAGAACAAGGCAGAGGAAATCAAGAAGGCAGTGCCTTTCACAATATCCAAGAACAAATGGAAGTATCTAGTGATATAATTAACAAAAAAGCCCCAAATACATACAAGGAAAATTGCAGGGTCCTACTACAGGAAACCAAAAGTGACTTCCACAAATAGATGACCCCATGCTTGTGGATCAGGAAACTCAATATAGTAAAGATGTTAATCTTACCCAAGGCACTATATAAAGTTAATGCTATCCTGATTCAAATACCAACAATCTTCTTCAAAGAATTGGAAAAACTGACCACCAACTTCATAAGGAGAAGGAAGAACCCCAAAAGCAGCAAAGAACTCCTCAAGAAAAAGGACAAAGTTGGAGGACTAGCTTCACCTGATTTTACCACCTACTACACAGCCACAGTAGTCAAAACAATGTAGTACTGGTATAATGGCAGATACTCAGACCAATGAAAAAAGAACAGAAAACTCAGAAATAAAACCATCAGTATATAGACAGCTGACTTTTCACAATGGCCCCAAAAGCATCAACTGGGAGGCAGATGCCCTCTTTAACAAATAGGGCTAGAAATAACAGATATACACCTGTAGAAAAAAATGAAGCAAGATGTGTACCTCATCCTTCACACAAGAACAAGCTCAAGGTGAACCACAGAACTAGAAATAACCCCCCAAATTATCAGGACCATCAATCAAAGAATCAGGACAATCCTAAGAACTTTGGCTCAGAGAATACATAGGCTAATTGCAATAGGGAAGGGTATACACACAGATGAACCTGAAATTGACAAGTGGGATATACTGAGATTAAAACACCTGTGTGTGTCAAAAGATTTCATCAAGAGGATAGCATGAGAACCCACAGACTGGAGTAGAGTTTTAGCAAAGACAAAGGGCTTATTACTACAATCTACAACACCTTCTTAGCCCGCAAAAAGATGAAAACAGTTAACCCCCTTAGGAAGGAGGGGTGGAAAGACCTGAACAGAACTTTCACTAGGGATGAGACTTGAATGGCCAGTAAACATATAAGAAAACATTCCTGATCATAAGTCATCAAAGAAATGCACATGAAAACAACCATGAGATGCCATCTAACATCCTTGAGGGTCGCTCAAATCAGATAATCAGAGAGCAGCAAATGTTGGCGAGGATGTGGTGAGATAGGAACTCTCTTCCGCTGCTGACTGTCATGTAGGTACATACAGCCTCTGTGGAAAGAGATCTGGCATTATTTAAAGCAAATAATGGAAATTGAGCTACCTTATGACCCACCTTTCCCTCTACGGGGTATATACCAGAAAAGGTAAGAAATAGACCACGACCAGTCAGTCATCTGTGCCTCAATGTTCATTCCAGCACAATTCAAAATTGCAAAGAATTGGAAGCAATTTAATTTTCCATCAATAGATGAGTGGATTAGTCAACTCTGGCTCACACACACTGGAGTACTATGCAGCACTAAAAATCACTGATGATCACATGATGCTAAGCAAAGTTAGCCAATCACAAAAGAATAAGTAAAACATGAGTCCCCGTGGTAAGTTTTATCAGCACAGAAGGTACAGAAGAAAATCCATTTTTCTCACACTATATGGGTTGAGTAACAGGCAGTTGGGAAGAGGTCGGCCAAAACCCAAGGCGGTAGATGTTATTTGCACACAAAGAAGGGGAAAGGGAAGAAGAGAGAGGGAGAAGGGAGTGAGGAAGATAATGGCACAGGAGTTCACTAACCCACGCAGGGGGTGTATGGACTATGTACAGAATCAGGAGTGTGCACGCAGACCCCACCACATGTGGAGAAATGCATGAAAAATATTGGACTACAGGGACTGCCCCAATCAGAAAACTGTCCCCCTCCCTAAAAATATGTGCTACTGAGGACAGCACCAAATCTACAGGTTGGGAAGAGGGGCCAGGATATCATGCCCATATGAAAACAAATCAAGAAAGAAAAATAGAAAGGGACAGTTTAGACATCATATGATCACACCAAGCCCAGAGGAGGACTTACCTATAGGGAGCTGCTAAGACACAGAGAAAACTACAGGACCAACAACAGCTCGAGACATGACGTCCCCTCACAACAGACGACAACACTGGGGACACATGGCAGATCAGCAGCAGAAGCAAAGCAAAGCCACAAAACTCCTGAAGTGTCCCCAAAATAGACTTCAGGCTGGAAGGGACAGCTCCTGGAATTCTCCCAGAACCAATGGGGAGATAATCATAAAGATCAATGGACAGACCTAAAATTATGTATGCTTTATTTTTCTTTGTCTCCCCCTCCCCGTGATCTTTTGCTTTCTTTTTGTTTGGTCTCTGTTAATGCTGGGTTGCCTCCTTATATAAGATATGCATGGGAAGCAAGCTCAAAGAGAAAACAAAGGGGCCTAGGGTCCCAGAAGGATTGTGGGGAGGGAGTGGTGAGCCAACAATGCCAGAGACAGGGGAACAACTAGGGAGTTAAAGTCAACAGCAAGGAGCATGTATAGCTGCAAGGAGCAACAGCAATCTAGCTGAGAGTAAGAACTAAGAGGGAGAAGTAAGGCAAGCATGAAGATGGGGCAGGAGGAAGATAAAAGGAAACAGGAATGAACTAGGAAGCAAAACTATGGATAGAGGTATAAGCATAGGTGTGTACACATATAGAAATACATTAGTTCATAAAAATAGAAGTCTTAGCCTATGTACATATATTTATATGTCAATATACTGAGGTAGTGGACAGACTTCAGGCTTCTGCTCATGCCCTCCCTCACTGCAAGGACACTTTGTTTGAATAACTTTGCATTCTGTGATGATCACCCTCTCAGCACAATCACTGATGGAAAAAGTGGTGCACAGCAAATGTGAGGAACAAAGTTATGGTGCCCAACTATTAAAATATGTAGTGTCTGGGGTCTTGAAGGATTGAAGTTAAATAAGTGGTCAACTAACTGAGAAGCAACAAGCCTACATGGAAGAAGCATACCAGGCCATGCAATCATGAGGTGTTACTGGGACTGGGTAGGAAGCATCATAAGACCCAAAACAACAAATATACAAAAAAAAAAACATATTGTTGAGAAAGAGGGGTCTGGTACAGAGACCTAAAGTCCATCTGCTGAGAATGGACTCATCTGTGAGGGGTCACAGGGGAGGGATCACAGGGAAGGGATAAGTCAATCAGGGTTCAGAGTGCAGCAAAGCACTGATGAAACACACAATACTCCTCTGGCTCTGACGCTTTTTCACCTACTACTCCCCCACCCTATCATGACCCCAGCACTACCTTTCACTGAGGACTTGACCCAGAAAACATGGAATCCAAGAACAGAAATGGGAGTAGCGATACCAGAAGAGTAGGAAAGATGGGGAAAAGAGAGGAGGAAGGGGGGACTCAGTACAATGATTGACAGAAAACCTTCCCTCCCCACAGGGGGATGGAGGACAGTATTGGTGGGGGAAGACAACAGTTGGTGTAAGATATGAAAACAATAGTAAATTATAATTTAGCAAGGGGTCATCAAGTTGGGGAAGGAAGGAAAAAGAGGAGCTGATACCAAGGGTTAATAGAAAGTAAATGTTCCACTGACTTCTCATGATCACACAAGCTGATATGCTTCTTCCATGTGCGCTGGAGAATTACTTGTTTGTCTTCAAGCCTTTAAGACCCCAGACACGATATCTTTTTAAAATGTTTTTTATTAAAAATAGACATTATATCTTTTGCTAGCCGAGCACCATCAATTTTTCCTACATTTGCTTACGCACCCATTTTGTTTTCGGTGATCATGTTGGAAAGGTGAGTATCACAGAATGCCAGATTGCTAGAACAAAGTGTTCTTGTGTTAAGGCAATATTTGAGTTGAGGTCCAATGTCTATCTGCAGCCTTAATTCTTAACATGAAGATATGAGTATATAGATCTATTCTCCTCTCATTATATATATTTACATATTTACATGCCTATATTTAGGCCTCTATAAATGTCCTGGTTCTTTCCTCTATTACTTTTTACTTCCCTCTTGTCCCACCATTTTGTTCAGCTTTCATTTAGGCATCTAAGACCCAGAATAAAACCATACCAAATGTGAATAAGTGGGGACATGGAGTGGAGACCCAATGCTCATCTGTAGACAATTGCACCTCCCCTCACAGAGGGGTCACACATAAGAGGTGAGCCACTTAAGCTGCACTAGAGCCCGATGAAACATACAACTTTGCTCTAGCTCTTTGGTGCTTCCTTCAGCCTACTATCATGATCTCAACTCTACCTTACAAATTGAATTAGATCTGAGCATGTACATTGCTACAGATTAGAGCCTGAAACACAGGGAATCCAGGATAGATAAACCACTCGTGGCCAACAGGGAGAGTAGAGGTAACAGGAGGATTAGGGGAGGGTGGGGGAAGAAAGAGGGAATTGATCACAAGGATCAATGCTAGAGCCCCCTCCCAGGGGAATGAATAGCGGAAAAGAGGGTGAGGGGCATTGAAGGACAATGTAAGATACGGAAAAAATAATCTATAAGCTATCAAGGATTCTAGAAAGAGGGTGGTGGGAGAAGGAAGAAGAAATGGGAAGCTAATATCAGAGCTCAAGTGGAAAGAGAATGCTTTGAAAATGATGATGGTGGAAAATATGCTTGACACATTGGAGAAATGTATGGATTCTGATAAGTGATGTAAGAGCCCTCAATAAAAATATTTTTTTAAAGAAAGTAAATGTTCAGAAAATTATGGTGGTAACCTATGTACAAATATGTTTGATGATATTTGGATTGTTATAAGAGCTGTAAGAGTACCCAATAAAATGATCTTTAAATTTTAAAAAAGATGACTTCATTAGAATTGCAACTCATAATGCTAAATCCATAAACATCTCTGCATCATCATCATACTAATCTTACCAATACCCGTATCGCTTTTGACCACAAGGTTCTTCTGTCTTGATTTACTCTTCAGCGGATATCACATCCTCTTTATTTTCAGCCCATCTTTCTGATTGCTCCTCTTAAGCTGTTTTTAATGAATATTCCTTTTGTCTGGATCTCTAAATGTTGAAAATCCTTCCCTTTGTTTATCATCTCTAGTCCCAAGATTTCAATCTGTTTGTATGCCTATACTACCATTCACTTTTCATCTTGTTGCACTGTGGTGGTTTACATGTTCCTCTGGTGCTAGAAACTCTGCCACGTGTACTTCAAACTCCAGCAGAGGCAACTATGATGAATAAGTGTTAGAAGAGCTTCTACACTAAGACCAGGAAAAAGCTCCTTGTGATCGCTTTCTGAGATTCAGCCAATGAAAACAATATGGATCTCAACAGAATGCTTTCTTATCCTTTTGTTTTGGACATGGCATCAGGAGTGATCAATTAATGGAGTGGGACATCATGTTTGGTGTAAAAGAGAGCCAATTAGGGCAAGGGAGGTACTTAGTGAGATGGGTTGGTAAGAAGGTTAAAATAAGTTTGAATATGCCAACAATTTTAAAAATGACTTAGAACCAAGCAACATTTAGTTCAGTGTGTGTAGGTCATCTCAAGTTGGAGTTGATTGTGGTATCTAGCTTCCTACTCTGTCTATCTATCTATCTATCTATCTATCTATCTATCTATCTATCTATCTATCTATCTATCTATATCTATCTATCATCTAGTCTATCATCTACCTACCTACTTATCAATTTTATGAAAGTATTGAATGGGAGTCTAACCTATCAATCAGTCAGGTTACAGCCCAATAATACCTCTTTGAGAGGTGGGGTATGTTTGTAGCCTTCTTTTTTGTTTGTCTGTCTATGACCTTCTTACAAGAAGAAACTAGGGACCTCTATCTGCAAAGTCACCTTCACATTTGGGGGGAGTTTGCCTCCAGGGGTGGCCTCCTGTGGGCTGCTTAACCTTGAGAACTTTTGGCTCCCTGCCATGTTTCCCCCAACTTTAGATCTACATGATTATGCACTCATTAGCTTGTCATCTTATTGTATTCTACCTCATTTTTCTGGGTCATTAGCTTGCAACTTTGTGAGCCTTAAAAGGGTCCTGGCTTATAGTGGATTTGTGAACTTGAGTTGGACTGGCCTAGGATGTCTTCTTTTGTTATAAGATTATTCACTGATATAAAACTCTTTCTTCTACATAAGTGAATGCCACTGGATTTGTTTCATGGCTCAGTGGCAGAATCCTTGTTTTCCACGTCAGAGACTCAGGTTTGGTTTCGAGCCAATGCACCTAATAGAGAGTCAATGTACACTTGTCAGTGGAAGGTGATGGGATACTGGACAGGTAGCAGTGAATCTTCCAGACTAAGATGCACTAGGACAAATTTCAGTGACCTGCTTCAAAAAAATCAGCCAATGAAATTCCGATGGAGCAGTCCACAATTAATCATGGGAGTGAGACAAACTAGAAAATACTCTGTTGTCTTATACATAGATCACCATAAATCAAGGCCAACTTGCTAGCAATGAACAGTGGTACAGCAATACCTACAATATTGTTTTCTCAGCCCTACCCAACACTTTGGAATTTTGAATCAAACTACAAAATGACTTCACTCCAAGACATGTTATAATTAATATGATAAATTAATTCATCCTACTTACTGCAGTGCCCTTTATATATGGCCATCTAAAATTTTTGAGTTGTCATAGTTTCTCCTTTTAATTCATATTTGCTTGCTTAAGAATTTCCTGATAGATACTTAATTTTCCTAATGGAAAACATAAGATATACAATTTCTTATGTTTTCACCAATCAAGAAGAGAGCTTTTCACTTCATTATCAGCCCAGAAAGACATGATATTTAACAATACTGGTTTCCTTAATTCCCTTTTTTGTACATGATTCATCAGAATTGTCAGGATATAGAAATTCTTTGAAAAGCCTGAATCATTTACTTTAACCAATAAATGGATACATCATTTTATTATAAACTATTAATGTTGAAACCTTAAGTTTACAGTATGTCTTAAAAATGACTGATGGGAGTAGATTTAATGCAAATATATCAGTGTTCACTCTCTAAAAACAGCCTGATGCTTTGAAATGCGTCCAACTTTGTAAAAACAATCACAAAAGAGCTTTTCTATCCCCTTTGTGACTATTGGATGAAGCTGCAGTGGAAGATGCTACTCAACTGGGACATGATAGCTTAATCAGGTTTCCAGCCAAACTCTTGCAAAAATACATCAGCTATGAAGATCCCGAATACTAATGCAAACACACACATAGGAGATTGCTTCACAATTTTCAGAGTGTTTTGCATTCATTGTCTTGAGTTTTGCAGCTTCCCTTCCATGGAGGCAGGGTTTATATTTTACAAATGAGGAAACTGAGACTCAGGGCTAGATAAATATAGCTTGTAAGCCTCATTGCAGTAAATCGAGTTCAGGTTTCTCTCTTTTGAATCTAGGATTACTGCTTCTCCTCCTTGGGCCTCTGTTCTGTCTACAGGAGTCTCAGACAGCATGCTGTACTGTCTGTCAGGAACAGAGAAACTTGATTGTATCAGAAGAGGAAAATCATAAACCAAAATCAAACCCATTGCCACTACAGACAAGCAAAAAATTAGGTTTCAAGGAAATTTGGTTTCGAGTGAGGAGGTTGAGTGGAGAACTGAGAACATGAGGGCATTGAATTTGGGATTAAGGTGTCTAAAGTATCATCCTCCCATAAGTGGGAGGGCCACTATATGAATTCTTTAATTTTATGTGCTTTGTCAAATACGTACTTACAAGAGGTTTTCCAACATAGTCAACTCTGACTTTCATATTCACCATAACCCTCCTGTGTACCAAGTCCTTGAGAAATAAAAAAGCTTTAAAGTGATCCTAATTCCAGTCTGAAAACTGGGTTCCTAGCTCCCTTTCATCTAGGCTTACACTCAGCACATTCATTCCTCACCATCTCTCTGGGCCCTGACATAACCCTCCAGTCATGTTTTTGTTGTTGGAAGAGAGTAACCACCCAATGCATTCCATGTTCTTCTGTGAACTGGTATTGGATCATATTCATGTTTAACTATCTGCCCTAATCAGTGTCTAGAGGAGCACTTGTGGGGTAGTGGCTACACAGAAGATTGCAATCTGTGAAGCTAGTAGTTCACGATCACAGGGGCTGTTCTGTCCTGTTCTCTGGCGTCTTTATGAGTTGGAACGGGCTAAATGGCAGTAAGTCTTGTTTTGTTTTTGTTGGTCAACGTGTGACACAGCGTGTTGCACGTAAGAGGTGCTCAACAAGTATAACCTGGCCAGAGATGTTAATGATTAAGGATTTAGTATAGCACTTTTCTTTTGTACTAGAGCTTAAATTCTGAGCATCAGGCTTTGCAGAAGGCTACAGATAATACTGAAAGCTCGAAATCCATTTGCAGAGTCCTCATGTGGATTAAGCCTCTATTGAATTGCTTTTAACCATTCACCAGGAATGGGATCAGTCTTGTCCACTGTCTTAGTGTGTTGGAAAGTGGATCACCACCACATCACTAGGCATGTCAGGGAGAAGCAATCTGCTTTAGGAGTTTGCCTGTGTATGTGCCCTTCATACATTTTATCATATGTAGGTCTCATGTGTCATGATCCTTGACTGCTTTGGATAGAAGTGCATACAAAATTGCTCCATACTCTTCTATAAGACGTTCTGCCTAGTATAACATACTTGTTCTAATCATGGTCTCGTTTTCTATTTATATAGCCCAGCCTAAACTGTGATGTATTGATCTGCTGCTAATCATGCTTCTGTGACAACTTCTTTTGTCCACTCATGTCTTTTTAAGCCCTGATTCTCTGTAAATCCTTGGATGCAATTGTGATCATGTGCATTATAATGGACTTCCTCTTCCAGATGATATATCTTGTCTTCGTTTTGTCTGCTCCTGTGTAAGACTAAATAAATATTCTCCTTAAATAGTTTTTGAGATTTTGGATATCCGTTGTGCCCTAAAACATATTTTCACACCAAATAGTGAATGCAGTAGCCATGCAATTTAAGGAAATCCCTTTATATCTCTTATTTTCTCTCTCTTATTAACATATGATATGTAGATTCAATTGTAATGAGAGGTCTAGTAAATATTTCACTAAATTGAATGATATTAACAGATAGGCACTTAAACTCATCAGTCATTAAATGTTTTACTCTTTCTCCTATGTCATTTTAAAATTTATTTCTCTGTAATGAATATTGAATAGTTCATATGTTAAAGTATGTTAAAATGATAGCTAACTTTTTTCCCTTGTAGAATAACTTGATTTTTGAGTCCCCAATCACATTATTACTTATATTTTAACACACATTCATAACTTGTAATTTATTGTTGGCCTTGATTTCCTTTTGCCTCTTAAAAATGAAAATATAAGTTCCGCAAAAATGATATTTCTCATGCTTGTAACAAAATCCTTTGTTGTTGTATTCATCATCATAGTTGCTAGGTCACGTTGAGTCTGCTCTTTTTCATTGGCCCTCTATTTTACCAAGAATATTGTATTTTTTCAAGGGACTGATCTCCCTAGATAATATGTCTGAAATAAATGTAGGAATATTAGTTAATGCTTGGAAATGGCCACACTTCAGTTGAACAGTCATTCCTCCTGCACCCTTAGGCCCTCCGGAGGCCACTTTTCTCATTTAGGCCAAAATGCCATAGCACTGCCAAGAAACAGATGGTGTTGGGTTAATATGCTGAGAAAGACCACTCTAGAGTATTGGAAAGCAGGGATTTTACTTTGGGGACTGAGGTATACCTGACCAAAATCATAGTATATTTTGAAGTGTAGTGGTGGAGAAGAATATTGAAAATAACATGGGCTGTCAAAAGGACAAACTAATCGGTCTTAAAAGACGTGCAGGCAGAGAGCTCCTCAGAGAGCTCTCAGATAGTGAGATTTGGTCTTACTTACTATGAGCAGGTTGTCAGGAGAGACGCGTGCGTGCAGAAGTACATCATGCTTGGTAAAGTTGAAGGGCGGTGAAAAAGAGGAAGACGGATGCCTGAGATAGATTGACACAATGGTTGTGAGGCGCTCTGCCCTAGGAAGAACTGAGAGGGGTCATCAGATGGGGCAACATGTCCTTTTGTTGTGCAAAGGGCCACTATGGGTTGAGCTGACTTGATAACACCTCATAACAGCAACCCTTGCTCTCCCACCTTGGGAATAAAGTACATTCAGTTTATTCAGAAAGCTTTTCCCCCTGTATCAGTGGGGAAATTCCATAATATTTCATTGTGTCCATCCAGAACCTGGGCAGGGAGCAAAAGGCAGTTTTGTGAACACAACAAAGGAATGCTGCATGGCTTCAGATCAGGAAAGGTGGGCATCAGGTTTGTATCCTCTCACCATGCTTGTTCTATCTGTAGCAACTAATTAGAGCAGCTCGATGATTCAAAGAAGAATGTGGCATCGAGATTAGAGGAGGGCTTCAAAGTACAGATGTCGCAGCCTTCCTTGCTCTAAGTGAGGAGTGCTGGACGTGCTTGCTGATGAAGCTCTAGGTTTACATTCTTCGGTGTGGATTACAACTCAATGTAAAGAATACCCCAAGTCCTCACAGCCGGACCCATAAGTAGCATCCTGATAAATGAGGGAAAGGTTGAAGTTGTCAAAGATCTCATCAAGCTTGGATCCACAGTCAATGTTGATCGAAGAAGCAGCCACAAGATTAAGGGAGTTCTTGCATTAGGTTTAGCAGCTGTGTAAGAAATCTTTAAAGTTTTGAAAAGCAAAGATGTTACTTTTAAGACTAAGGAATAACCAATGGAAGTCATGGCATTTTCGTTCTAATTTTAGTATCTGTGCTGCCGAAGTGAGCACAAGTCATGGTATTTTCAATGGTCTCATATACATGTGTGTTAGGCCGGGTAGACTGGAGAAAGAAATTCATAGAAACGCATGTGGATATAAAGGAATGGTTTATATAAAAAAAGAATGGAACATTGAGAAAGCATTCCAACCCAGTCCAGTACAAAGTCACAAGTCCGATAGTAGCCCACATGCCGGATACCAGCCTATAACTTCTCTTTCTGACTCACAAAGTCACAGGCCAGTGGGTGCAGAATCCCGGCACTGACAGAGGTCTCCCCAGGGCTCCTTGCTTCCAGGGCTCAGGGTCCATCAATAGCATCCAGTGGTGGTAGAAGCAACTGAGCACTGGCAGGGGTCTCTGTGTGGTTTCTCCAGCTTCAGAGGTCTGCTTCCATCAGAGTAAGGCTGTGTGGCTTCTCCTCTAGCTCTTCCAGCTCCTTGGACATTGTCATCTAGTCTTATATAGTTTGTTGTCTCACAGACTGACTCCCAGCAACTAGGGGAAGGGCCTCTCATCTCCACCAGGGAAATATCGCAAGATTTCCCAGAAGCATCAGGAGAAAGCCATGCCCACACAGAGGCCTCATTGGCTACTCAATGGCTATCTCCAGATTAACAGGCCAGACTCCACCCTTAATTCTCAATCATGAAATTGGCATAATGAATACATGACCGCCACAACATGGGAAGGTTGGATTGAATAAAGAAGACTGAAGAAGAATTGATTCATTTGAATTATGGTGCTGGTGAAGAATACTGCTATACCATGGGCTTCCAAAAGAAAAAGAGAAGTCAGTAATGGGAGAAGTAAGGCCAGAATACACCTTAGAGGCAAGGGTGGTGAGACTTCATCTCAAATACTTTGGACCTGCCAGGGAGATCTCAGTCCCTGGAGAGAACATCATAGTTGGTAAAGTAGAAGGGTTAGCAACAAGTAAGACCCTCAACAAGAAGAATTGGCGTTGTGACTGCAGTCTAGGGCTCAAACAGAGGACCAACTTTGAACGTGGTGGAAGACCAGGCAGTGTTTCGCTTTCTTGTGCTTAAGGTTTCCATGGATCAGAATTGACTTACTGACACCAAACAACATCTGTGGAGTCACCATGTAATAATGTTTTTCTGGTGTTTTCATGTCATGAGGTACTTTGCCGTTTCTTCATTATGTTTTAGGTATGCAGAGTGATTTACAGTGAGTTTGTACCAGCATTTCTTTAGCCATTCTAGCGGATCGACTTTTAGGGTGTTTCCATCTTCTTGCTTTTGTGAACAATACTATAATCATGCATGTGCATATATCTGTTCAAGTTATGGTTCCTAACTTCTGTAGGATTGCTGGTTTATATGGAATTTCTAATTGCCAGTTTTTGAGGGAGCACCATATTGCTTTCTATAGCCTCTCCAAAAGGTATTGTCTGTTTAGTTCTGTTTGTTTTCAACGTGACTGTCATTGTCAGTGTACGTTAGTATCTCATTGTTTTCATTTGCATCTCCTGGATGGCAGTGATTTTGAACACTTTTCATGTTTGTTTGTTTTGTTTTTTTGCTATTTGTGTGCAATTTTTAGTGAACTGCTTGTTTATGTCCTTTGTCCACTTTTTAATTGAATTATTCATTATTTCACATTGAGATGTTGCAGTTTTCCATATTTTTTTAGAGATTAGTTGATTGTCCTTTGTATCATTGTGAAAAAAATTTTCCCCATTCAATGGGTTTTCTTTCTACTCTTTTGATAAAGTCTGTTGATGCACATTAATCTCAATCTTATTTTTAATAAGTCTCAGTCATATATTTTGTCAAATACTTTGTGTGTTCCCTTCATTATATTTGATAGTGTGTCTATAGCCTGTAATCGGGCCCTTAATTTTGTCCCTACTTTCTCATTGAAAATCTTTATTGTTCTGGAATTTTATTCAGGCTATTTATTCATCTTGAGTTCATTTTGTACTGAACTGAGGGTTGAGTGCCATTTTCATCTTCTACACATGGAAATCCAACTTTACCTGTAGAATTTGTTGATGAGACATCTCTTTTTGTTGGCTATTTGTCAAAGATCAGTTATCTATAGGTGGATAGATTTATGTCTGTGTTCTCCCTTCTGTTTTATTGGCCCATCTAGTTATCATTGTATCAGCAGTAGGCTTTTCAGAGTACTATGTATATACACTAGGTTTTGAGATTGGAAAGTGAGAGGTCTCCTACTTTGTTCTTTGTAAAAAATGCTTTGCCTGTTCTGGATCGCTTCCCTGTCCATAGTAATTATCTTTTATTGTTTATTTAAAAAACAAAAAATGTGACATTCCATTTTTGTGTCTACTGTGAATGATATTGTTTTATTTTTCAAGTCTCCCTATGGTACTATACAGGAATCCAACATATTCTTGCATGGTAATCTCGTATCCTGACTTGTTATGGAATTTCTTGATTGCTTTCAACAACTATTTTGTTGAGGCTTTGGAATTTTCTATGTATAAAATCATGTCATCTGAAACTAGAGTTTCAATTTTATCTTTCCAATAAGGATTTCTTTGATTTCATTCTGTTGCATTTTAGCTCTGGATAAGATTTACTGCACAATTTTCAATAAGAATAGTGATAAGGAGGTTTCTTGCCTGATTTCATTGTAAGGGGAAAATTTCTCTATCTCTTAGTCGAGTGATATGTTGACTGTAGTTTTGTGAATGATCTTATAGTGTTTAGAAATTTCATTTCTATTCCTATTTTGCTTAGTGTTTTTCAGGAATGTGTGTTGAATAGAGTGATGTGATCAAATTATTCTTATCTTTTATTTTGTGTACATGAAGGATTACATTCATGGTTTTTATAATGTTGAACTATCCTGGTGTGCCTGGTATGAATCCCACTTGAACATGGTATATTATATATATGTAACATTATATTTGGTTTCTATTGACCATTATTTTGTTTTTACATGAAGGATATTGGTATGAATTTTTCTATTTTGTTAGTGTTTTGCCTGGTTTTTATATCAGGACCAAGCTCATTTCATAAAATGAATTTGGGAGTTTGTTGCCCTATTGTCCTTTTCTATATTCTGGAATAATTTGTGTAGTATTAGTGTCAACTCTTCTGTGAAAACTTGGTAGAAGTACTCAGTGAAACCATCAGGCCCTGGCTTTTGTTGTTGTTGGAAGATTTTTAATGTCTGCATCTATTTCTTATTTTATTATGAGTTTGCTGTCATCTACTTCGATCTGTGCTAATTTGGGTAGATAAAGCATTTCTATAAAATTTTCCATTTAATTTAGCTTTACACATATGTTAGACTAAAATATTTTTTACTGTTATATTCTTATTTCTGTTGTGATATAATACCTTTTATTTCATATTCTTGATATTTACATCTTCTTTCTTTTCCTTTGTTATATTTTCTAGTAATTTATCAATCTTGCTAATCTTTTCAAAGAACCAATTTTTTGTTGATTTTTTTTGTTTTTCTGTTTTCCAATTCATTTGTTTCTGCTCTAAACTTCTGATTTCTTTTTGCCTGATTATTGAAGACTTACTTTGTTGCTCTTGTCTTAGTTGAAGATGCTAGGTTAAACTGTTAATTTTTGTTCTTTTTTCTATGGTGTGCTTCTTATTACAAACAGATCCTGAGTATTACTTTTCCTGTGTCCCAAGGTTTTGGTATGCTTTCTTCATGCTCATTTATTTCAAAGAAATTTTTTACTTCCTTCTTTATTGTATTACTTTATGAAGTTTACTTTATGAAGTAGTTTTAAAGCAGTGAATTATTCAGTTTCCATGTATTCGATAATGACTCTTGCTAATGATGATTTCTAGATTGGTAGCACTGCGGTCTGAGAAAACGAATTAGAAAATTTCAATAATTTACATTCATTGAGGCTTGCTTTACATCCTAACATATGACTTGTTCTTGAGAATCTTTCATGGACAGTTGAAGATATGACTAATGTTGTTGGATAGAGTTTTCTGTACTAAGAGATCAAGTTGGTTAATTGTGTTGCCACTTCTGTGTTGTCATTGTTTCTTTCCTGATGATTTATCCTTCCTTGAGACTGCTGTATTGAGCTCCTTACAAATATTGTTGTATTGTCCATTTCTCTCTTCAATTCTATGAGTTTGATTAATACATTCTCAAGGTGTTTTCTTCGGCAAATCTAAGTTTACTATGCATCTATTCTAAGTCTATTGTCCCTTTAATCCTTATTGTAGTATCCTTCTTGTCTCTTATGATGAATTCTACTTCAATATATATTTTATTATAGATACTAGTGACACTCCTCTTTCTTCTTATGGTGTCATTAGCTTCGCTTTTATCTTTCCATCTTTTGATTTTTAGTTTATTTTTCCCTTCATCTCTAAGATGTGTTTCTTGTAACCAGCACATCATTCATGAGTCTCTTGTTTTCTTAGTCAGTTTACTATTCTCTGTCTCCTGATTGGTGCATCTAATCCATTAACATTCAAAGTTATAGATATATGTGGGGGGAGGGGTTGCTGTCATTTTGTTTTGTTTCATGTGTGAATTAGTGGTTTCTCCAATTATTTTGTGTTTCTTTGAATACTGCTGTAAGTGTATTGATTTCTGTGTGGAGTTGTCTTGTACGCTGATTCAGGTTTGTATGTTCTTGAAATCTATCTGCCTTGAATATCCCATTTAGTGACTTTATAAAGGTGATCTTGTTTTCCCAAGTTCTTTTCATTTCACTTTGTCTGGAAATATTCTTATTTCTCCCTCATACTTGAGTGATGATTTTGCTGGCTATAAGATTCTTGATTAGTAGATTTATTTTTCTTTCAGGATTTCCCACATGTGATTCTCTTGTCTTTATCTGCATGGTCCTTCTGATAAATCTGAGGTTTTTCCTTCCCACCTTTCCTTTGTAGATGACTATTCTGTTTTTCCCTAGCTGTTTTCAGGATTCTCTCCTTGTCCTTGACATTGGGAAGTTTGACTATTGTATGTGGTAATGTTTCTCCTTTTTTTTTTTTTGGGGGGGGGGTCTTTCCTCTTGGGTTCTCTCAGACACAAGGATAGAGGTTTTGTTTACTGCTGTGCTCTTAGGAACAGTTTTTCTTCCCCAGGATTACTTGTGCTATTTTATCCATGTGTTTTTGTTTATTTGTTTCTTCCTGTTCTGAAAGCCCAGTGAGATTGCTGGATATGTTAGTCTTGATATTGCCACACATAGGCTTTCCTCAACTTCATTAGCTTTTCCTGTTGATTGTTCTCCTCAGAGTTTGGAGTTGAGAGATTTATCTTCAAGGTTATTAATTAGACTTTCTTCAATTCTGTTATTCTGGTCTTTTCAAGTGTCATGTAATTTTTTTCTCGTGTTTTCCTTGTACATGTTCCAGTAAGATTTCTACTTTTGTTCTTCTTTCTGTTTCTCTCATGAACGCTTTCTCCATCTGTTGAAAGCATCTGAACTTGATGTTTTTGAATTCTTTTTCTGGTAGTTCCTGAGTCCCTTATTCTTCACAAAATTCTTTTGGATTAGGGTGATTTTCATCTGTTTATGTTTATTATTTTGGTGCATGTGTGTGTGTGTGTGTGTGTGTGTGTGTGTGATGAGACTGCTGACTCTATAGCATTCTGGTGCAGCTATGAGGGTTAGGGAAGCTGCAGAGTTGCATGGCGGTGGTTTTCTCTGTCAAATGGTGCCATAAAGGAATAATAGAAACTACGGTAAAGAAGAGGAATAAGGGCAAGTGAAGGGAAGTGAGGGAAACAAGGAAAAGACAAAAGACAAGGCGTATGAGAGAGAAAATAGTTTGAAAGAGAACAAAAAGGGAAATATGTTTGAGGAACGAAGAAGAAAATGTAGGCAATATTTAGAAGATGAGAGGAAAAGAATGAAAAAGAAAAGGGAAACCAATCTGTGTGGGGGTTCTGTTTGGATAGATTCTCCCACTGATGTCTGGGACACGACTGGGGTGCTGAGCCACACGGTCCATGGAGTGGATACCTGCCTATGCTCAGCCTGGCTGCAGGACCTGAAATAGGATTCATTGGATGAAAGAGCTAGTCATTTGCTTCTCAAAGGGCACAGCTTAAAAAGTACTAAGGATTGTAGCTCAGATTTTCAACATTAGTCTGATTAACTACAGTGGTTTGATTTTTGGTTTAGTGTTTGAGAGGCGCTACGGATTGCTCATCCAAGTAGCAGAAATGTGTTTCTTGGATCCTGTGTCTCATTTATTTCTGAAAAAAGCTTAAGAAATTTAGCTATTTTTCTAATGGCAGAGCACAGGAAGCTAACTGCTTTGGGTATAAGTTGCACCTACTTGATGTCATAGGAAACATATATTTCCTATAGGCCAAGAAGAGGTATTTCTAGAGGAACCATAATAAGGATTACATTGAAAGGGCACTTTCATTAATCAATTGTGAATTCAAACATATGAGTCAACTTGAGAGTCCTATTAGAGACTCTGAGCAGAACCACCCAACTAAATGAGGTTTGTGTCCTGAGAAACTGAGAGAGAAAAGATTAGTGATCTATTTCCGAAAATCAGCTGATGGAAGCCTTATAGATAATAATAGTCCAAACTACAACTGATCATGGGGATCATGCAAAACAAGGCAGCGTTTTGTTCCATTGTACGTGGGGTGGGGTCGGGACCTACTTTATGGGCACTAATAATAGCAAGAAGACGATGAAAACTTAAAATTAAAATGCATTGGGACATCTATTGGCATTGACATTTATAATGCGCCCAAATGCTACTGCCCCCTCCAAATGTTAGTTTACGGCACGCATACTAAGAGCTGTTAATAAAAGATGCCTGATATAAGCCAAATGAAGTCAACTCAGTTGAAACTTAGGAGTGATCCACAGTCTATCTGAAGCTTAATGGGAAGTAGGTCAGTTACTCCTCTTTCATTGAAGGCACCCCAGGGAAGAGAGCTGAACCTCAGGGAGACCCTTACAAAAGGCTCTCTCAGGTTATCTAAATAGGAAATCCATCACGGCACAGGCCTCCTTTCCCCTAGATGGCACCATCCTAGTGATTAACACCGTGCAAACAGCAACAGTATTGAGGTGAGATCATAAATTTTAAACTGACTTCCTTATAATTGATAAGCACTCCCACCACTTTCAACTTTGAGGCTAAAGTACAGTAGAGCCTCAGCCTTGAGCCTGGCTTCTTGCCTGGACCTTCCCCAAGCCTCCCAGAGTTGGGTAGGGCTGTTTGTCCTGAAAGCTTCAAATCCTAGTTGGTTCCTAGCCAGCTGCAGCACATCAAATCTCTTGAGTAGGTATTTGTAAGGGTGGAGCATTTTTAATGAAATGATTGACAGTGGCATCTATCTCACACACCTGCTGCTTTAAAATCCCCATAAAATATCAGCAGGGAGTGTAAATGATATATAGCAGTACTGCTGCCCAGGGTAGGAATGTTAAGTGCTGGGAGATATGAGTAATTGAAAACTACTGGAAAGAAAATACACAGCAAGCACCCAATCTAATCCATTTCTAAAGAGAGAGCCCTGGGGGCATATTTTATTAAGTCCAATTTTGCTGACCCAGTAGAGAGGGTTTTCAATGCAGGGAATCACTTTGAAGCTGTGGTGTTGTGGCTACTATGTGAGGCCTGTAAGGTTACTTCTGCCCAGTGAGGTGCCTATCTCCCAGGGAGCAGGTTAGGGAACCCTGGCTTCATTTCTGATGACCACGTAGATCAGAAACTGGCCATTTGGGGTGAAACCTCAAAGGCTCCAGAGTGCTCCTTCAGTATACTTATGATAGGTCCTATAACTTGTGTCACTTTGACTGAGGGCTTTCTTGAAGGCAGGTTGTCAAATCTTGATAGTTCCGTGCCAGTTATTCCAAGCAAAAGGTCAGCTGCAAGTCCAATGATTCCATCTGGGTGGTCAAAGTCAAAACGATGGCGCAAAGATCCCAGATCAAATTTGAGAGCAAAAGCTGAGGAGGGAGCATCACAAGAACTCAGTTGAAATGCAGTCAGTAGCAGGACGGAGCACAGTGAGAGAGGGCAGCAATGGAGCAGACCTGGAGTCCTGCTTGTGAAGGTGAGGGCGATGAAATGAACGCAGCCCATGTGTTCTCTCTAGTTTAGTAGAGTGAGCTAGACCTGATTGCGGTTCTTATTCATTGTGGTGAAAATATTGGGTGCTTTGTATTGTGGGATATTAGTAACTAGGTTCTTAGTCAATAAGTGTCTGGTAGTGGACTCTCAAAAAGCAAACTGGAGCTTCTGTTAAAATTAAAGAGTTTGTTCAGTGAATAAAATGATCCAACATCTTGTATCACCCTTAAGGGTTCTCCAATGCATGGTAGGGAAAGGAAATTTTCCTAGGCTTTAAATACAGAGAATCCAAGAACTTACAAAAAGAGAGTTATGATTGTTTATGTTTTTTAAATTTTTAAAAAATATTTATGTTTTTTAAAAAACTTATTCTTTAACTGCCACACAGAAATGTTTTAGTTTGAGTCACTGAACAGTCAATTTATGGATATTTTCACCACATGTCCATCAGTTTGCCATGCTTTCATGGCTTGAGTGTTTCTGTGATCCTGGAAGCCATGTCACTGGTGTTTCAATTGCCAGCGGGATCACTCAGGATGAGAACAGGTTTCAGCAGAGTTTCTGCAGTAAGAACAGACTATGATAAAGGCATAGGCTGTCCACTTCAGAGGAATTTGCCATTGAAAATACTGTGGCTAGCATGAAGACATTTGCACGTTACTGAAAACCTAATGAACAGAGATGGATTACTGTAAGATGCAGTGCCAGAAGATGAGCCCCTCAGGTGGGAAGACACTCAACATATGGTTGCAAAAAAAACTGCCCTCTCAGTTAGAGTTGATCCTAATGATGGAGATAGAGAAGATCCTGCATAAGTAATGCCTTTCAAACCTTCATTTGCTGATAGGTTATGACTCAAAATGAGAAGAAAGCACTGCAAACATCTATTAATAATTACCACTTGAAATGCAACAAGGTATGAGTCTGGGAAAATTGTAAATAGTTAATAAGGAAATAGAGCCCATAGAAGGTAGATATTCTTCATGTTGCTGAGCTGAAATGGACGGCCATTGGCCATTAAAATCAGAAAATTATATAATTTACTATGCTAGGAGTGGTACAATCAAGAGGAATGACATTGTATTTATTGTAAAAAAAAAGAGACAGCATTTTAAGGTTTAGTCTGAAGCACAATGCTGTTGTACATGATAGGATAAGAGCTATCCACAAATAAGGAAACTCAGTCAGTACAACAACTATGCAAACTTATACACCAGCAGCTAGTATATGGAAATTAAAGAATTCCACCAAAGTCTTCAGTAAGAAATTGATCAAACTTGCTCTCTTCAAGTTTCATTGGAGTGGATTGGTAGTAAGAATAAAAAATGGAAACAAAGTGATAGGAACTAAAACAAACAACATCAATGCAGTCAAGAATGGATTCCAAGCCATAGGAAACCTGTAGGACAGGCTAGATGGTCATCTGTCCTGGGAAATGTGGTGACAGAAATGAAGCAGGAACTCACATGAGAGAATTTTATCAGACCAATGAGTTTGTCATTGAAAATACCTTATTTCAACAACATGTGAATTTATCCAGATGAAAACCATAAATCAGATGGTCTTCATCTGTGAGAACAGGCAATGGAGACATTCAACATCAGCTGCTAAAAGGAGGCATGAGGCTGAGTGTGGAAAAGACCACCAATTGCTCACCCCAAACTTCGGTTCAAGCTGAAGAAAATACAAAATGTAAGCAAACTAAAATATGACCTGGAGTATATCCCACCTGAATTTCAAGAACATTTCAAGAACAGATTTGATGTTCTGAATACTAATGACAGAAGACCTGATGAGCTGTTGTATAGCATCAAGAAAACCATCATGGAAAAATATTGTCATTAAACATCAGGAAAGAAAGAAAAAGTCAAAGTGGATTTCAGAAGATACTCTGAAACTTGTTCTTTATCAGTGGCTAAGTTAAATGGAGGACATTATGAAGTCAAAGATTTGAATGGAAACTGTCAAAGTCCAGTTCAAAAAAAGACAAAGTAAAATATTTTAATGAAATGTGCAGACTTCGATTTAGAAAAGAAAAAAGTGAAAATATGCCCAGTATATCTTACACAGATAGAACTCAAGAAAAATAAATCCAAACCTCAAGTTAAAAGATTAAAAGATTCTCTGGGAAAAATATTGATTGCCTCAAGAAGCAGAAAAAGACTGTGGAAAGAACACACGAACTTAGAGTAGGAAAAGAACTACTGGAGATATTTTATGAGCAAGGAACAATGTTGCTGAAGGAAGAAGTCCAAGCTACATTGAAAGTATGGTACTAGTCAGAAATAAAGCTCTAGGCATTACTTGAATAATCACCGAAATGTTTTACCAAGCTGACGAAACACTGGAAACACAAATTAATCTATGCCAGGAAATTTGAAAGACAGCTACTTGGCCACCTGACTGGAAGGGATCCCTATCTGTGCCTATTTTGAAGAAAGGTGACCAAATAGAATGCTCAAGTTATACAACAATAGTGTTGTGGTAGCTATATTATCATTTGTAAATTTGAGGATTAAGAATGTAGGGGTGGAGTCTAGTCTGTCAGTCTGGAAATAGCCTATGAGGGCTCTGTGTGAGCATGGCTCTCTGAGAATTCTGGTAAATCTGGTACTTCCTTCTTGGAGGCGGGAGACACCATCTCTCAGCTCACTCCCTTGGTGACTCTCCACTGACAAAGATGGCTCCCTGCAAGACATTGCAGCTGACGAAACATTAGTCTGCCTGGAGCCAGACAAGTCACATGGATGCAACCGGACCTCCGAAGTCAGAGAAGCCACAGAGAGAACCCTGCCAAAAATGAGATGCTTAGAACGCCACTGGATCCAAAGGCTTTTTATCTACTGGCCTGTGATCATCCTGCATTCTGTGTCATTATGCATGTTGCAAGGACTTGAATCTGCTTTGCATGAGTCTGAAGAGGACTTTATAGACAGATACTGGAGATAATGGTTAATATCAGACTTATGGACTTATTCTGGACTGGGTTGGAATGCTTTCTCATTGTTCAATCTCTCCTTTTAAAATAAGTTTATTGGGGCCTCTTACAGCTATTATAACATTCCATACATTATCTGTATCAATCACATTTGCACACATGTTGCCACATTTATTTCCAAACATTTTCCACTTGGACCCTTGGTATAAGCTCCCCTTTCCCCTTCCCACCCCTTTTTTGTAATGAATCATTTTAATGGGTTCTCATACACCTCCCCTCACGATCCATACATACATCAACTGTATGCAGGCCTCATTTGCACACTTGTTGCCATCATCACTCCCAAAACATCCACCCTCCACCCAGACCCCCAGTTCCAGCTCCCCATATTTCCCCCCTCTCTCCCCCACGAACCTTCAATAATTTACAAATTGTTATTGCTTTTTCATATCGTACACTGTCCAATGTGTCCCTTCAATCATTTTCCTGTTGACCATACCCCAGAGAGGAGGTTATCTGTAGACCCCTGAAATTGGTTCTCCCTTTCTACTCCACCATTCCTCCACACTCCCAGTATCACCACTAATATCACTCATCCTGTGGGAGTATCTATGCTAAATTCCCCATGTTTCCAACTCCAGTGTACATACCCTGTTCTAGCTGGACTTGTCTGGTAGAACCGGGAGCATGACAGTGGGTGTGAGGAAGCATTTGAGAACTAGAGGAAAGATGAATATTTCATTGTTACTACACTGTACTCTAACTGGCTCATCTCCTCCCTGCAACCCCTCTGCAAGAGGTTGTCACTTCACCTATTGATGGGCTATGGGTTGCCAATCTGTACTCCCCCCTATTTGTAATGATATAAATGTAGTTCTTTGATGCCTGACACCAGATCCCTTCAACACTTCATGGTCACACAGGCTGGTGTGTTTCTTCCTTGTGGGCTTTGTTGTTTCTGAGCTGGATGGCCGTTTTTTTACTCAAGCCTTTAAGACCCCAGATGCTACATCTTTTGATAGCAAGGCACCATCAGCTTTCTTCACCACATTTGCTTATGCCCACATTTGTCGTCAGCTATCATATCAAGAAATTGAGCACATAATGTTATGCTTTTTAGTTCTTGAAGCCTGATAACCGATCCCTTTGACAACTCATGGTCCCACACACTGGTGTGCTTCATTCATGTGGATTTTGTTGCTTCTGAGCTGGGTGGCCGCTTGTTTACTCAAGCCCTTAAGACCCCAGATGCTAGATGCTACATCTTTTGATAGCCGGGCACCATCAGCTTTCTTCACCACATTTGTTTATGCACACATTTGTCTTCACTGATAGGGTAAGGAAGGTGAGCATCATGGAATGCCAATTTAATAGAACAAAGTGTTCTTGCACTTAGGAAATACGTTAGTGGAGGTCCAATGCCCATCTGCAGTTCTACTACTAAGTCTATAAGTATATTTTCATTGATCTATTTTCCCCATCATCATATATAAATATATGTACCTATGTACATGACTGTTTTAAAACCTCTATAAATGCCCTCCCCCCCCCCCAGTCTTTCCTCTATTTCCTTTTACTTTCCTCTTGCCCCACTATCATGCTCAGCCTCCATTTGGGTTTCAGTATTTTCTCACTGTTACATTACTCTTGATCACTCTCTCTTGGACTTCTCCACCCACCTTGTCTCTAATTCTGGATCAATTGATATACCCTTATCCTTGGACTGGTCAACACCATCTCCTTTTCCCCTCCTCCCCTTCTCCGATGGCCCCCACCTTGGAACAATCAGTCCTGTCATTTTCGCCTCCAGACAGTTCATTCAGTCTATCTTATTTAGATAGACCTGCAAAGTTAACAATATGTGCCAGAAAAAGGCTTCCTGAAATGAAGCAACAATAAAACAATGAGAACCAAAAAACCCCCAATGTCCTATATATATGTAAAAAATAAAAATAATAACAATATAAAAACCTGTAAATAATTCAAGGTCTATTCATTGACCTCCAGGAGTGTCCCCTGGTTGAGTCGGGTGGGGTGCCACTACCTGGTCCCAAAGTTTATTCCTGTTACTCCATCTGGGACTCCACACTCTGATGCACACCCTTAGTGATTTGCCCTGGTGTGATTGGGTCAGACAAGGTTTAATCTTGACCCTGTTTCTCCATTGTTGACCCAGAAAGGCCTTGGGCAGTGATGGCAGTTATATTTCATAGTAGGGATGGCCTTATGACCCTCTTTGTATATCAGCTGTTCTCAGTGGGAATATCATCCTGAAGGCTCAGTGGACCAGGATAAACTCCATTCTCTCTTCCTCCCACTTCATTTGTTCTCATGTGCTCTCGTCAGGCATCTCTCACTTCCCAAGCTGTAGCTTCAAGTGCTGACCTCCAAGGCAAACTCCCCTGGTGGAGAGGTGGCTGCCCTTGTGGTTGGGATTGGAGTTGTATGCTCAGACCCCTCCATTGTTTCCCCACTCCATGCCGTCATGCTGCATCCACATCCTGAATCTCCACATCCTGGATCACTGGGTTTGAGTTTGGTCCCTCTTTCCCTGTGGACATATAAACAATATGCTCCCCTTGGGTGGGTTAGTGCCCCATTTGCTCTCTATACATCACCATCTGCCCCACCCCCACCCCCGTCTCCCCACTCCAGTTGGCTACCATATGTAGCCCTGAATTTGATCTGGCCCCTGCCATACTACCTGGGCCTCTCCCCAGGCATTTCTGAATACCGTAGCTACCCAAACTACCCCTTTTGCATTTTTTTTAAATTAAACTTACCTCAATGGGCTCATGTTTTATCTGTCCTTTTGCCCTTGGCTAACTACACTTAGCATAATTTCCTCCAGTTCTTCCCATGCAGTGATGTGCTTCAAGCGTTCATCACTTCTTTTCAGCGATGCATAGTACTCCATTGTATGTTTGTACCACAGCTTTTTAATCTATTCATCAGTTGATGGAAATTTGGGCTGCTTCCAACTCCTTGCAATTGTGAACTGTGCTGTGATGAATATTGGAGCACAGGTGTCAATCCCTCTTGTATATAAACTTTTCCCTGATAGACATGTGTGTTTATGAATTTGTTTCTCTAATCTACCCAGACTAACACAATTATTGAAAACACATGCAAGTTAAATTTTGCTGAAGATTATCTAACAGTAGTGCCAGCAGTGTATGGACAGGGAGCTGCCAGAGGTCCAGAGGAGGACATATAACAAGGGATATTGTTGCTAACATCAGATGGGTTTTGACTCAAAGCAGAGAATAGCAGAAAGATGTTTATTTGTGTTTTATTAACTATGCAAGGGCATTGAAATGTGCCAAACAACATATTATGGATTGCCTTGAGAAGAATGGAAATTCCAAAACACTAATGGAGCTCATGCAGAATCTGTGCATGATCAAGAGGCAATTGAATGAAAGAACAAAAAATACTATAAAAAAAATTCCAAACGATCCCAAACTCTGCCATCAAATCAGTGCTGACGCATTGTGACCCCCTGTGGTTTTGTGAGACTATAACTGTTCGTGGCAGTGGAAGCTCAGTTCTACTCCAAGGGAGCTGATGGTGATTTCGAGCTGTTGAACATGGAGGTCACAGCCCAGTGAATAACTACTCTACCAATGGAGCTGTGTGATTTAAAATCAGGAAAGGTGTGTATCAGGGTTGAGTTCTTTTGTCATACATGTTTAATCTGTATTCTGGGCAAATAATCAGAAAATCTGGATTAGATAAAGAAGAATGTGGCATTGGGATCAGAGGAAGGTTCATCAACACACTAAAGATATTTTAAAATCTTTTGAAATCAAGCAATTAAAAATCAAGCAGTCAAATCAATATGAAGGGATGGGAAAGTAGTGGAAATCCAAAACCCATCTGCATGTTAGCACATTAAAGGTTGATAAACTCGGGGTCTGTCTGCAATGTGTTAACAGCCTGTGATATGCTGGTGACTCAAGCTTGTTTGCTGAAAGTGAGGAGAAATGGAAGCATTCATTGATGGAGATCAAGGATTGCAACCTGTGGCAGTCATCTGCTTATGTTAATTTTATCATTGAACTGTAGGGGTGGAGTCTTGCCTGTTAATCAGGACAAAGCCATTGAGTAGCTGATGAGGCCTCTATGTGGGCATGGCTTTCACCTGAGACTCCAGGGAAATCTCGCGGTATTTCCCCCGTGAAGATGAGAAGCTATCTTCCCAAGTTGTTGGGAGTTAGTCTCAGAGACGATTAATCACGGACAAGACAAGATGCAGCTTCCGAGAAGCTGGAGGAGCCAGCGGAGAGACAACTCAGCTTTGCCCTGATGAAGACAGACCTCTGAAGCTGGAGTGGCATGCTGTTGATGGACCTGCGCCCTGGAAGCGAGGATCCATGGAGAGACCCCCGCCAGGGGGATTCTGCACCCACTGGCCTGTGACTTCGTGAGTCGGAAGGAGATTTTATAGACTGACTTCGGGCATATGGGTTAATATTGAACTGAACTTATGACTTTGCACTGGACTGGATTGGGATGCCTTCTTAGTGTCACATTTCTTTTGTATATAAACCCTTTCCTTATACCTATAAGCGTGTCTTTGAAATTTGTTCCTCTAGTCTATCCGGACCAACACAATGAGGTATGCATACCAGCTGACTTTTGAAAATCAGCTTTGCAAAAGCAGTAAACAGAAAAACAACAAACAAGAAACTGGAGTCTTCTTTAGCAGACATCCCTCCTTATGCCAAGCCCTTGTTTCCTTTGAGCTCTTTCACAGTGCTGTTCCCTAGGGATACCGTAGTCCAGAGTTTCACCCAATACTCTCACAAGTCAGATAAATTTTAACAATATTCATACACTGTACAAGGGAAAATTATTCCAAAGTCTTCATAGGGTGGAACAGCAAACTTTAATTAAGCCTATGATAAAGAGGAAAGAGAAGTCGGAAAGAGGTTGAGCATCCATCAACACTATGTCTGGCCAAGTCTGAGTTGCTGTACAAGGCTCATCAGTTGATGCACAGAATTGGTGATGGTTTGATCCTTTCGATAGGTAAGCTGTACATTAAGAGTAACATCTGCGAAGATATCCGTGAGAAGTCTTTGGCATAAATGCGGAGATGTCTTTGGCTGATCCATCAGGCCAGGATTGAGGGAGCCTCCCTTAATTCTACCTTCTTTATACTTTGTGTCTCTTCCTGCTTCATCATGCTTGCACATGGACAAACTGCTCCTCCCAGTCTTCTTGGATCACCAGGGAGGTTCCAAATTGAACAAAAACCCCTCAAAGTCACTGCCGTCAAGCCATGGCTGACATACAGCGACCCCTGTGCATTTCTAGACTGCCTTTCTCCCTCAGAGCTGCTGGCGGTCTTGAACTGCCCCTTCACAGATCACAGCCAACGCTTAGCCACTACCCCACCAGGGAGTCTCAGCAGGGAGATTACTTAGGGTTGGTCCCTCTTCCTGTCTTTTTGCTGTTTGGTGGTCAGACATTGAATGGGGGCGGGGGGAGGAATTCAAGATGTCATTAGGACTATTTGAAGATACAGGATGAAATTAGAGTTCTAACTGAAGGGCCTTTGTTGTAGATGCTAACAACTGATTTTTTTTATTGATTGATGTGGGTCGGGTCCACAACCAAGTTTTCATGCAAAAGTTGACATCAAGTTAAAATGGAACATGACAACATCATTACATAATGGCCAGATGATATGATCATATAACCACCAAATTACCTTGCTACATAACTGCCACGCCCACTTAAACTGACACTAACCATCCGACACTAACCATCTGAGACAGAATTTCTCTTGTCTTTTGTACCTCAGCATTAAAACCTGCCAGTCATTCATCATTAATGTACAAAGTAATAGAACAGGAGATTTTTGCTATCACTATAAATATGAATTCTTGTATAATTAAAGAGTCAATACTCAAGGAATAAGTTGCGTAGTGGGTTAAGCGTTATGTTGCAAGTCACAAAGTCAACAATTCAAAGCCAGGAGCCATTCATTCCAAGGGAGGAAAGATAGGCGTTTTGCTCATGAGTCAGAACTGACTCTAAGACAGTGAGAGGTGCAGCAAAGTTTGATGAGTGCTGTGTGAATAGTAAGAAAGTACAGGAACCTCTGGAAGTTCCAGTTCTGAGAGAAAGCAGGACAGGAACTGAGGAGTCTATTGTATTAATTCAACAAGCATTTATTGAGCATCTGCTGCTTACCAGTGTTGCAAAGGCAAGGGAAATTCTGTCCACTACTATAAGCAATAAAGGGACTGAATTTCACTTCCTTCTCTTTCTGAGCCCACCGAAGCTGAGCTGGGCAGTAGAATGTGCTCAGGTGAAGGGGTAGGTAGCATAGAGTGCTAGTTAAAAAAATGAGGCATTAAAATTTTTGTTACAAAAATTATTTTTGTCAATAATAATATTGTTATTAATATTAATGAGTTGGGACTTAACATATATTGCACATCATTCCATAATCCTATCATATCAAGTAGACTTGTACAATTGCTACCACTCGTGAATTTCTAAGAAAGATCTAATTATACAATTTTCTCTGTTAATAGCACCTTATCCCAGCATCAATTTGTGATTGCTGGTGCAGGTTTCTGTGGATTTCCACTCCTGGTCACACGTGTTTGTTAGAATGGATCTATGATTCCTCTGCTTATCTGTTCTTTTGGAAACAGATAACCATGCCTGTATTTCAAGGTGCCTCGGGGTGGGTTCAAGGCACCAACATTGGGCTAGCCGTCAAGAGCGTAAGCATTTGCAACCTGTCCTTCCTTTGTCCACCAGATGAGTAGGAGCCAATTCAATACCAGTGGGGTGTTTCTGTTTGTTTGTTTTTCTTTTGAGTTATACATTATGCAGTAAGTGGGAGCTACTTTAACAGATATGAATCTTCATCAGAATGCTATAGTAAATAAAATGGAAAGGTACTGACATGGGAATAAACAAAGAGAGCAAAATGATTTCCTCTTTTAGGAATAAATTAGCCTACATACACGATGTGAAATGCTTCTTGTTACCATGCTTTGCATCGGTCCTTTCTGGTTCATCTTGACTATGATTTGGCACAACATGGGGCATAAATTATTAAAGTATAGATGTCCTGGAGTGATAATCAGAATGAGAAAATTGTGGACCAATGCTTTGGTAGAAACATATGAAGGGTTACTCCCCCCCCCCCAAAAAAAAACCCTGGAACTTCTACCCAATGCTATCTATCTAACTTTTTAAAAATCATTTTATTGGGGGCTCATACAACTCATCACAATCTATACATACATACACCGTGTCAAGCACATTTGTACATTTGTTGCCATCATCTTTCTCGAAACACTTGCTTTCTACTTGAGCCCTTGGAATCAGCTCCACATTTTCCCTCCCCCACCGCACCCCTCCTTCAATGAACCCTTGATAATTTATAAATTATTATTCATTTTGTCATGTCTTACAGTGTCTGATGTCTCTTTTCCCCCACTTTTCTATAGCCCCAGGGAGGGGGCTATATGTAGGTCTTTGTGATTAGTTCCTTCTTTGCATCCTACCTTCCCTCCACCCTCCTGGTACTGCCACCCTCACCACTAGTCCTGAGGGGTTCATCTGTCCTGGATTCCCTGTGTATCCAATTCCTGTCTGTACCAGTGTACTTCCTCTGGTCTAGCCGGATTTGTAAGGTTGAATTGGGATCATGATAGCGGGGATAGTGAAGCATTAAAGAACTAGAGGAAAGTTGTATGCTTCATCATTGCCACACTGCACACTGACTGGCTTGTCTCTTTTTTGGTGACCCTTCTGTAAGAGGGTGCTCAATTACCTACAGCTGGGCTTTGGGTCTCCACTCTGCACTCTCCCTCATTCATAACGATATGATTTTTTCTTCTGGGTTTTTGATGCCTGATACCTGATCCTACACCTCATGATCCCATGAGCTTTTGTGCTTCTTCCATGTGGACTTTGCTGATTCTTAACTAGATGGCCACTTGTTCATCTTCAATTCTTTAAGGCTTCAGGTGCTATATCTTTTGATAGCCGGACACTATCAGTTTCCTTCACCACATTTACTTATGTATCCATTTTGTCTTTGGAGATCATGTAACGAAGGTGACATCAAGGAATGCCAGGTTATTAGAATAAAGTATACTTGTGTTTATGGATTATTTGAGTAGAGCCCAATGTCCACCTTCTACCTTATTATTAAACCTATAAATATATGTACATAGATTTATTTCCTCATATGCTTCCTCATTCAAAAATGAATATATTTACATTTGTACATGCCTATATATATGTTTTTTTCTTTAGGCATCACTGCTCTCTGGTGGGAGTGGGAGGTCCAGCCTTGCTCCTGGAGAGCTGCTGCTGAATTTGAACTGCCAAGCCCGTGAGCCGCAGTCAAGCACTCAACTGCTATGCCACTGGGGCTCCGCCCTACATGCCTATATTTTGACCCCTATAAATGCCCTTTGCCTCTTAATACTTTGTTCTATTTCCTTTTACTGTGGGTAGTGCCCTGAGGACAGGGCGCTAACCCATCCAAGGAGAGGGTATTGTTTATGTCTTCATAGCAAAAGGAGTGAGGGACCAGATGTGTGCCAAGATGTGAATGCAGCATACTGCCATGAAGCAGGGAATCAATAGAGAGGTCTGTAGGGTTGGTTCCATTCCCAACTCTGTGGACACCCTCTCCACTCAGAAGAATTCACTTGAAAGGACAGCACTGAAGCTACAGCTCAGGGAGAGGGGTACATCTGATCATAGCAAAAAGGAGCAAATGAAGAGGGAAGGAGATAGAGTGCAAACCATCCTGGCCTACCATTCTGGAAGATGATATTCCTTCTCAGAGCAGCCAATGTATAGAGAGGACCATCAGGCCAGACCCACCAAAAGACACAACATCCCTCTCTGACCCATAGTGCTATGAGGGACAACAGTGAAGGCACAGTGAAGGAATTGTGCCAGATCTGACCCCACAACTCTGGGGCAGAACGCTGAAAGGGCAATAGAGTAGTAGTTAAATTCCTGGGGATTCCCCAAAATAATTTTTGAGGCCTAAGCATGGCACCTCATCAGACTTGACTGGAAAGCACTCCTAAAGGTCAACAAACAGACCTAGAACTATTTATACTATTTATAGACTTTCCTTTTTTTTTTTGTCTTTTTTCTGTGTGTGTGGCGTTGCTATTTCTTTGTTTTGTTGTTTTGTTTAGCTCTGCATTTTTTGTGTACTTATTGTCTCTGCATGTCTATCGTGGTAAGATATGTGAGATAAACAATCTGGAGGAGAAAACAATGTGATTGATGGCTCCAGAGGTGGGGGTGGGGGCCACAGGAGAGGTGAATGAGCGGGAGAGGAAATGGTGTGAACAAATCCAGGGACACGGGAACAACAAGTGATCTAAAATCAATGGCGAGGAGGACATAGGAGGTCTGGTAGAACATTGTTCTCAGGAGGAATTACTGAAACCCAAATGAAGGCTGAACTTGATTGTAGGACGAGGTAAAATGAAATAGAGGTATTTAAACTACTTTACAAAGCAACCTTGTCACCTTCAAAATATTCTCCATTACACTTAATACATTTGTCAACTCTGCAATTCCATTATTGGAAATATTTTTCAAGCCCCTCTGTTTGGAGTCTGACAGCACCTCCTTTGTGTTTTTCCACCTCTTCTAAGTCGTCAAATCATTGTCCTTTCAAGTCTCTCTTCATTTGTAGAAACAAAAAGAAGTTGCACCGAGTTAGGTCAGGTGAGGAAGGTGGTGGGGCAAGAGAGGCATGCTGTGTTTTGCCAAAAACAGATGGCTGCGTGAGTAGGTTTATTGTCGTAGTGGCAAAACCAGTCCCCACCTGCCACTAATCAGGCCTTTCTTTCTATACACTGCTGTTCAATCTTTTCAGAATCTCTAAGTAGAAAGCTGATTAACAGTCTGATCTGGTGGAACAAAGTCCAAATGCACTTGAGCTGACATTTTGTCTGTTCAGGAAGATGAAAGACACCCAGAAGGAGGTTTGTCATCACTTGGTATTTCACCTTTAGGGAAATGAGAAAAACAAATGTATACTTGAGTTTTTCCCATAGTGCTCTCTTTGTAAGCTGTTTTCAACATCACAGCATTTCCCCCTGGAATAGGAATCAAAATTTTATAGCCACACACTGTTTTCTTTAATCAACCATCATACAAAAAAGTGGATTTGAGTGAAATTGTTTTGATGGAAAAATTCATTGTGCCAAAGAGAACCTTCCCAGGTGGCACCAGTGGATGAACTAAAACAAAGAAAATCATTTGATGCTCACCTACCAGAAAAACTGTGAACTAAGGAACCTCTGCTCAGTGCAATTCCAGTTTTTTGGGGGTAGTCCTTTGTAATTCCCTATTAGTAATTAAGAGTAGTGTGTGCATGGCATAGCAACCAAACTCTGGAATCACAATATCAGAAACACTGGTTCTGATTCACAACTGCACTGCCTTGAATGTGAGTTGCTCTCCACTGGCCACAAATAGTCCATTCTTCCATGTCTGACTGCTTAAAGGGCTCACTTTACCTCTCCTCAGGATGTCATTCCAGGGTTGTGTCCAATCTTTTTGCTGACTCTGTGTTAGTGCGCATATGTTTTATAAACTCAGGTTTGTTCTGACTTCACCTCCTTTCCCATAATGAAAGTGATTGGCATAGGTTTGAAAGCCTCCTTGTAACAGTCTATTGGTAGAGTTGCAGTGTCAATCACTTTTCAAGTTTAAAATTTTAAATGTATCCCAAGATCCTAGAGGCTATCAAAGGTCCCTTCTTTCCTTCTTTCTTGCCTTCCCTTCACTTCCTTTTCTTGCTTTTTTCTTTTTTTGACAAACTTGTTCCACAATGGCTTATTTCTTCTTCTTTTCTTTTTACTTTTGATTAGGAGATGATCTTTAGTTGTCCCCTGGTCCCCACCCCCACCCCATCTGTGTGTATCCAATTTGGTCCTCTTTTTCAGAATATATTTTAGAATATTTGATTGTTTTTGATCATTTCTTTTTGTAATACACTAAAAGGATATTAGTAGACATATTACATGATTGGTGCAGATATTCCTGAGTTGCGTGCCTAATAAAATGCAGGCCACCAATACAATAGATAGGTAGACTTAGTGCTCTAAATTCTCTATGGGGATTTTTCCCCCCTTCAGAATTCATGCAGAGGCAGCCAAATTCCCTTGCTCTCTGTCTGTCATGATTGGCAGACGTGTTCTAAAGTATTCTTTTTCCCATATTGCAACTTTTTGATAGTCTGTTGCATGCAGCTGTCATTGTCAAAATTCTGCTACAATTAGACCCAGGTCCTTGGCAAAGATGACCCTAAGCCACAGAAACAGCTTACTTATTATTGTTCTCATTCATTTAATAATAAATAATTTATTCTAAATTATAATTATTAATTTTATTAAATGTGAAAAAATAAAACTGTCATATTTAATGTGTGACTGAGATATTTTAGTGAGGATTATGAGGGGGCTTTAAATAGTTGATGAAAAATTTGAGATTAAATGATAATGGAACTTTTCCACGAATATTTTGCAGCCTTCTCCTCTGTATAGTGTGTATGTGTCATCATATTTTATAACATCAGAATCTCTGTGTGGTGTCTAAAACAAGAACTACATTGATATGGCATTTAAACATTTATGGATTAGCAAAAAATCTATTAAAAATCAGGCTTTGTTAACAGTTTAACAACTTCTGGTGGCACAGTGATTACACGTTGTGCTGCTTTCCATAAGTTCTACAGTCTGAAGCTACCAGCTTCTCCAAGGGAGAAAGACAGGGCTTTCTATTCCTGTGAAGAGACAGTCTTGTGAAATCACAGAGGCAGTTCTAACCTGTGCTGTAAGATCTCTCGGAGTCGACACTGTGGCGGGGACAGTGAGTTTGGTTTGGTATTGTCAAAGATTTAAGGACTCATCGATCTAGGTCATCTCTCATTTTAGATCACTCCTAATGCTAATGGACCAAATCAATTCTCATTCGGTCCACCACACCCCTTTCAAAAGGGTACCAAACAGTTTGGAGGGATTTCAAACCATTCCAGGAAAAGGGAATTGAAATATAAGTAGAAAAGATAAACTGTATCTCTCAATATAAGGGCCATAAAATCTAAGACATCTTTGTAGATGATAGTATCAGCCTTTTGGAAGTGGGAATACTCGTAGTGCGAGCCAGGGAAAGGTACAGGAATGTGTCTTCTGCCTGATTTGGGTGAGTAAGGCACTGTGTTGTATCAGTTCACAGAGTCATCAACAGTCAGTGGATTAGATATGGGGACTAGCATCATTTAGGGTAGACACTACCTTTGCTCCAAGTTACTCAGTTCCCTGTTTGCAAAGAATTTTGAGGCTCTCCCTGTGGTCATTGGCTTGCAGCTCCTGCCTTTGGGAGCAATGAAAATTCCCTGCCTTATTGACATCACACTTGGCCATATGATTTAACACATTTGGTGAGACTCTGGCCAATCAATGCTTAATGAAAGCAAAATTCACATACAAGAAATATGCCACTTGATTATTAAACATAGAGATGAAAATTTATAACAGGGTGTGAAAGGGGATGACATGCGAATGTCTGTGTAGAAACCTTCATTCTGTTGTTCTTTTTCTCTGCAACAGAATGGCATGTTCCAGACAGGGGTTTCTTCTTGCCCTTGGGTCCTAGAAGAAGATAAGTGGATAAGCTAACTCTGACCTACAACTTGCATTTGAGTCAGAGTCTATCTGAGGTCAGCATGTGACAAATTTGTAGATATTTTCTCTCTGTCAATGTGATGATGAGTTAGCTTCATGAAAGGTGAATGATACACTGTGACACTAAACAACCCAACTAAAGTTACTACCTCCGCTGGTATCGTGGGTGTCCAACAAGCTCCCCTCCCCCCATACCCACTCAGCCACAATTCTCAACTTCAGAAGAAGGTCCTGAGCCATACGTAGGTTAGGAACATCAAAGCCACATTTTATAGCTCTCATTTGAGAATTTTACCAGAGACCTGGAGCATAGAAATTGGGAGCCAAGTCACGTTCATTGAAGAGCTTTCAGAAAAGGTCTATAAACTCTTTCTGGCCCTTGGATCAATCCTGGTTCCTACTACACTCAGTTACTTTATTAATTTCTCTTGGATTCTATATGAAACCCCAATATCCTTCTTAAAAAAGAAAAAAAAAAGGTGCCTTTAAAGCAAAGCCAGTTCCAGTTGGTTTCTATTTATTTGCAACCCAAAGAACCTTAACTCATATACCACCTACAACTACGCCGGTATTACTCAGAATCATTCTTTTCATGTTGGCTCAGCAAAGGCCAATCCCTGCCAGGGGCTGCTGCTACAGTGGCAGGGGAAATGGAAGGAGCTTGGGCTCACAGAATTGGCCATTCCTGTAAATCTGGCCTGGAAAAAGCAAAGCCTGGAATTTCCAAATCCCATCCTTGTGCTGTAATCTATACAGGACATATTCTTTTTTTTTTTCTCCTTCACTTCCCTGAATGGCGTCCAGGATTCTGGCTGGACTGGTGAGACCTTGTCTAGATCACTGGCAACAGAGAGGAGGCAGAATGTGCAGAATCCACATCTCTCTCGTTAGGTGAATGGGTGGTCCCCGCAGAGTTGCGTTTGCCAAGTGGGTGCTGGGTATTTTCAATTACAGTTGTATATTGTTGCCTGGAACTTCTTGGCAGTAGTCCAACCTAATGCATTAAAATATAATTGCTTTTATTAAGAGAAAGAACAGGCATGCACTAACACAGAGCTTTGCAAATTTAGGTGTAGCTACCTAATGAAATAAGAATTTGTAAGAACAAGGCCCAGAATTGCATTCATTGGTTTTCCATGTTTTTTTTTTCTTCTGGGCAACTGATGAGAATGTCCATCCAGCTACCACATTTTCTCTGGGATGCCCGCCAGACTCTGGGCAAAAATTTTAAAGTGTTCCCAGTTGCTAGGAACTCTAGAGGAGGTATTTCTCCTTCCCACAGAGGTCTGGTCAAACTGACCTGTCCTTCCTGTGAAAGTTAGATTCATGTATGTGTCAAATACCCGCTGGAGAGCCACCAGGCCCAAATGGAACTGGGCACTAAAATAAATGGAGAGATCCCTCTCTTTCCAATTTCCAAATCAGTTTGTCCTTCTACACACTTAAAAACCATTTGAGAAGACCCTTGTGGTGTCATGTTTATGTGCTGAGTGGTACATGTCAAACTCAGCAGTTCAATACTATCAGGCAATCCATAGAAGAAAGGTGACACTTTCTTTCTCTTCCCATCAACAGGTAAAGTCTTGGAAGCCCAGTAAGATAGTACTATCCTGTCTTATGGGTCAGAATTGTTTGGATGGCAGTGAGCTTTGAGTTTGGGGATTGAATATGGAATGCTAGGGAAGGAATCGGGGCAAGGAAGATGGAGAGACTTTTAATAGGATGGTATGGGTAAATGGTACTAACAAAAATTACATCCCTTACCTGAAAATAAATAATGCTTAGTCGTCAGAACCAGTCTCCTGATTCAACACCACTGAGCCTCCTTTCCAGTCTGTTGTCTGCATCGGTCCCAAAGTGATTCTCTTAAATGGATGGTGCGGATCATTAAAAATAACATTAATTTGCTAGTATGAAAGCTCTCCTCAGAAGGGCCTTTAAAACCTTCTCCTTATGACCCTTCTCTCTTCATTTCAAATATTAGTATGTAAAAGGATATGAAGACATTTGCTAATGCCATGAAATAACCAGTGCTCTGAGAGCCACACTCTGGTTAGGTTGTATGTGTGTCCACTCCATATTCTGAATAAATGAAGTGGAGAAAGAAAATTACAGCTTGCTGTCAAATTTGAGCCCTCCTTTCATGGCTCTGGGTTTCTGTTCAGGGAGC
>PVJH01021246.1:0-38875 GCA_004026705.1 Nesogale talazaci
AAACTTTGAGGACAGCGAGTTTCTGTTGAAGAGGGAAACACACTTTAGAAAATGAGGGTGAGATCAGTGGGACAACTTGAAGCACATAACCAACACCACTGAATTAGGCATGTAGAATGCCTGGATTAGCTTGGGACTTCCTCTCTCTATTCTCAAGAACAACACAATGACATAAAATTTTAATTTTACAATAACCCTTTGTTCAGACACACGCACATGCACATACAATAAGTCAAAATACATTACTGCAAAATCATAGAAATCTTTATTAAACAAGAGATATCAAGAGGTAAAACTGAAAAGCTATTGTTCCTGAACATATCCGTCCTTGAGGTCTACATACTTCTGAAGGCAATGTTGGTGTCATCTCTCTGGTCCTTCCCCTGGAGAAGTCTGCAGTCTGATATACAGACTGCCAAATGGCAGCCTAGATGTTCTTTTTTTTTTTTTGCATTTGGGAAACAAAACAAATCTGAGGAGACAAGATCAGGCCTATCTGGTGAATTGAGGAAAAGTTCCCAACAAAATTCTGGTAAAACAGCCTGTGTTGGCCCAAAAGAATGAGCAAGTACATTATTGTAATGGCAGGGGGAATTTCCTCAGTGCAATTTCACTTGCCTTTTTCTCACCAATGTAGTTTTTATGTTTTTAAAACTTCACAAGAAGCCATCATACTTCTCCAGCATCCTTCAAGAAAATATGTCAAGGTGACCCCTTTGGGATTAAAAACAAAAGCAGTCACCAAAATCTTCCGAGTTGGTCTCTCTGCCTTGAATTGAACTGTCCCAAAGTCACTGTTCTCTTTTTTGAACCCCTTTTTAAAGGGGTTCATTAACAAGATCAGGATATGTATTATGGTACAGTCAGCCACTTATCAGAACCATGCTTAAACGTGTTGTGTTTGAAATAAATACATGCATGTGTGAATTGGAACAGATTTTGCTGCTTCATCTTGCATATGTATGTTTTACCACACTTCATCTGTCCTGCTTAAAAACTAAAAGATCAAAGGAATCATGACTTCAGAACACATGTTCTTCTCAAAACAGAAAGAGATGGGGTCAGGAAACAAAAGCAGGAAGTGGGATGGGTGATGTTACATTGAGGGAACAACAATGGATGGATTGAAACAAAATGGATGGGAATTTTTAAATGTAAGACTGATGATCTGTTCTGTAAACTTTCACTTAATTCATAATAAAAAGTCGGGTTTTTTCCTTCAAGTCTGGACTTAAGGCTGAAACACCCTCCTGGGAGCAGCAGTAGATGCCCCCAACACCGAGGTTGTGGAGTTTGGTGATCTTTGAACTTTGTTTTGGTTTTGATCTCTTACTTTGAAGGTACTCAATGAAGGGTGACGCATTATAACCATATGTTTACTATTTTAATGTTTTCTTGGCTTTTATGCCATGTGATAGTCTGACATAGTTCTGCCTTTATGAAAGAAGGTTATTGGAAGTTTTGCCCTATCTCCAAGCCTCCTTGTCCAGTCACTTAGACTTTTCATTTGTACAGGTCAACAATTCATGTATTGCATTCTGTAAAGTTAAAGTGTCCATGTATAATTTCCTTTTTTCAATAGTGTGCTAAATCCTATACCATTGGCTAAATTAATGATATTGCCATAGTGCTTATATGTTAGGCTGCTAACTCCAAGGTCAGCAATTTAAAACCACCAGCCACTCCTTAGGAGAAAGAAGGGCTTTGTACTCCCATAAGAAAAGTTATGGTCTTGGAAACCCATGGGGCAGTTCTACTATGTCCCATAGCTTTGTTATGAGTCAACATTAACTCAATGGCAGTGAGTTTTGGTTTATCAATCATTACCTTATGCCCCATGAGGATCATTTATAATAGTGTCTCTAAAGTTATGCGACTAGATTTGGGCTCATAATTAATCATAGCCCTCATCTAAGAACAATCAGGTATTATGAAAGGGCCTCACTTGATATTTTCCCTCATAGAGAAATCACTGACTATTTGGGTGCGATAGCAAAGTGTGGTGAAGACATCAGATGTTGTCTGGCTATTAGAAAGAATAGCATCTATAGTCTGAAAGTCATTTCTTAAAATGAGCAGCCTACAGCTCAGGAAGAAGGACTTGTCTGATCAAAGCACACAGGAGCAAATGAAGGGGGAGAAGTGAGAGTGGAGCACATCCTGGCCCATCAAGCCTTGAGGACGACATCCCTGCTCAAAGCAGCCAATGCACTGAGAGGACCATATGGCTGGCTCCACGATGTGATACGACATCCCTCACTGACCCATAGCACTATGGGGGAACAACACTGAAGACACAAATCTGACCCCACCACATCGAGGCAAAACACTAAGGGCATGCAACAGAACAAGGGAAGCAGAGCAAGGAAGTTCTGAGGGAGCACCAAAAGTGGACTTTGAGGCCAGGGTGTGGCCCCCCATCAGATTTGACACCCCTAAAGGTCAACAAACAGACCTTGAACTACTTACAGGCTTTTTCTTTTTTGCTACTGGTTTTTGTTGTTGTTGTTGTTTTCTTTCATTTTGTTGCTTTGTTTTGCTCTGTCTTGCTTTTTGTGCATATGATTATCTCTGCAGGTCTACCTAGAGGAGATAGGCAGGATAAACAATCTGGAGGAGAAAACAATGGGACCAACAGTCCCGGGGGCCATGGGAGAGGGGGAGGTAGGGGAAAGGAAGTGGGTGTTAACAACCCCAGAGACAAGGGAACAACAAGTGGTCCAAAAATCAATGGCCAGGAGGGTGTAGGAGGCCTGGTGGGGCTTAATCAAGGGCAATGTATCCGAGAGGAATTACTGAAACCCAAATGAAGGCTGAGCATGATAGTGGGACAAGAGGAAAGTAAAAGGACATAGAGGAAAGGATTAGGAGGGAAAGAGCATTGATAGAAGTCTAAATACAGGTATGTACATATGTAAATATACTTATATATGATGATGGAGAAATAGATCTAGTTGCATATATTTATAGATTTAGTATTAAGGTAGTAGATGGGCATTGGACCTCCAGTCTAGTACTCCCTCAATGCAAGAACACCTTGTTCTATTAACCTGCCATTCCATGATGCTCACCTTCCTGACAAGGTCGCTGAAGATGAAGGGGGTACATAAGCAATTGTATTGAAGAAAGCTGATGACCCAGGTATCAAAAGAGATAGTGTCTGGATCTTAAAGGTTTGAAGATAGACAAGCGGCCATCTAGCTGAGAATCAATACAGTCCACATGGAAGAAGCACACCAGTCTGTGTGATCACGAAGGGTTGATGGGATCATGCATCAAAAAAATAAACAAAAAAAGCATACCAGTCTGAGCCTCGGTGGCGTAGTGGTTGTGCGAGGGACTGCGGCCCACTGGGTTGGAGATTCAAATCCAGCAGCAAGACTGGGCCTCCTACCCCCACCACCAGAGGGCAGTGATGCCCCCCCCAAAAAAAGCATATCATCATTAATGAGGGGGAGTGTGGAGTGGGGGACCCAAAGCCCATCTGTAGACAACTGGACATCCTCTTACAGAAGAGGTCATGGGAAGGAGATGAGCCAGTCAGGGTACTGTGCAGCAATGATGAAACACACAACTTTTCTCTCGCTCTCAAATGCTTCCTCTCCCCCACTATCATGATCCTAATTCTACCTGACAAATTTGACTAGATTAGAGGATGCGCACTGGTACAGATAGGAACCAGAAACACAGAGATTTCAGAACAGATGATCCCTTCAAGACCAGTGGTGAGCGTGGCAATACCAGGAGGGTGGAGGAAAGTTGGGGTAGAAAGGGGAAACTGATTCCAAGGATCTACATATAGCCCCCTCCCTGGGGGATGAACAAAAGAAAAGTGGGTAAAGGGAGACTTTGGACAGTGTAAGACATGACAAAATAATAATTTATAAATTATCAAGGGTTCATGAGGCAGGGATGATGGAAAGGGAGAAAGAAAATGAGGAGTTGATTCCAAGGGCTCAAATAGAAAGAAAATGTTTTGCGAACGATGATGGCAACAAATGTATAAATGAGCTTGACACAGTGGAGGGATGGATGGATCGTGAAAAGAGCTGTATGACTCCCCAATAAAATTAGTTAAAAAAATAAGCAGCCATCTAAATGAGATGCCAAATAAGTCCACATCAGCCAGTGTGATTCAAAGATTATAGATAATAGAATTTAAATTGTGAACACCCAATCCAAAGAAAGCTATGGCTGACAGTGGAAACCCAGAATCCATTTGCAGGGTGCCCCGCCTTGGATGAAACCTCAAATGAGTCCCTTCCTGCCATATAGGTTGGGGCTGTGAATAGCCTTGCTGTCAGACAGAGGGCATTGTAAACTCAATTATGGCAGATATACTTAGGCTAAAATGTAGCATCATATTATTAGATTTCCCTTTTAACTCATTTAAAGTTGTTTCAGTTAATATTTTCTGTTTTCGTTTTTTGTTTTTTTGGGGGCATCACTGTGTTTTCATTTTTTCATTTCTTTAATCGAGGTTTTTCTGTTTTGTCACTGTCTTGTATTTTGACTTGCATGCTTTGGGGTATTTGAGATGCAGGGTAGATAAGTCTATAGAGACAGTAAATAATTAGATTAATAATTACCTAAGGGCATCCAGCAATTGGTTATGGTAATTATTGCACAACTCTTCTTAATATGATTGAAATATTAAATTTATATGTGAATTATATGCCAATAGAACTATTCATTTAAATCTGTATTCCTAATGAAAATCAAAGTGAGTGATCAGTTGCTTTTCTACTCCAGATAGATGTAGTAAGTTGCAAATTACAGCATTCCATTAAAAACTTCACCAATTAAAGAGGGGGGGAAAGCTATGTAAGCCAGTATTGTACAGACTCAAGAAAATATGTCTATAAGTCACCATTTTTTCTGGAATAGTTCTTGCTTCTTTTTTTCCCTTTCTTCCCTCTCCCTCTATATTTTCCATTCATTGTAGTTGTTAAGTGTCATTGAGTGGAAGCCAACTCACAGTGACTCAACATACAGAACACTGCCTGGCCCTCCACTTATCTCACAATTGTTGTTATCTTTGAGGACATGCTATATCCACGGGATCAATCCAGCTCATTGGAGACTCTCTATTTCACTGACCTCCTACTATATCCAGCTTGATATCCTTTTCCAGGAACTGGTTGAGATCTACCACAAGTCCAAAGTATACAAGAGTACACAAGAGTGACTATACTTTCTCCGAGAGAGTTTTGTCTGTTCTTCTGGCAGTTCATAATACTTTCAGTGTTATTTACCAACCCCATATTTAAATGCATCGATTCTTCTCCTGTCTTCCAGCTTTCACATGCATACGTTCACTGCCATCAAGTCAATAGTGGCCCAACAGAACAGGATAGAACTCTCCCTGTGAGTTTCCCAGAACTGTGACTTTTTTTTTAATTGGGGGCTCATACAACTCCCATCACAACCCATACATACGTCCACTGTATGCAAAGCATATTTGTACACTTCTTGCCATCATCATTCTCAAAACATTTTCTTTCTACTTAAGGCAGCCCCTGGTATTGGCTTCTCATTTTTATCCTCCCTCCCCATTCCCCCCTCTACAACGAACCCTTGGTAATCTATAAATTATTATTTTTTCATATCCTACACTGTCTGATGTCTCCGTTCACCCACTTCCCGGTTGCCCATACCCCAGGGAGGAGGCCATATGCAGATCCTTGTCATCGGTTCCCCCTTTCTACTCTCCCCTCTTAGAATCGCCACTCTCACCACTGGTCCTGAAGAGATCATCTGTCCTGGATCCCCCGTGTTTCCGGTTCCTACCTGTAACAGTGCACATCCTCTGGTCTAGCCGGATTTGTAAAAGAACTATACCTCTTTCAGGGGGTAGAAAGCCCCATCGTCCTCCCTTGGAGTTCTCTCAAGATCAAACAGCTGACCTTGCAGGTTGCAGTCCAACATGTAACCACTACACCCCCGTGGCTCTTCACATGCACATAAAACAATTGAAAATACCATCATTTGGGTCAGGTAACCTTAGTCCTCAAAGAGATATCCTTGCTCTTCTTTTAATGAATTTTTTCATTGTAAATTAGGTGGAGGGTTTACATTTCAGACTAAGATCCACATAATCAAATGCATTTGCATAGTTGATAAAACACAAGCAAATATCTTTCTGCTATGCTCTGCTTTCAGTCAAGATCCATCTGGTGTCAGCAATGCTATCTCTTGTTCCACGTCCTCTTCTGAATCTGGCTTGAATTTCTGGCTCTCTGCACTGCTGCAACCATTTTTTAATTATCTTCAGCAAATTTTTATTTGCATGTGACATTCATGATGTTGTTTGGCAAGTCGCCTTTCTTTGGAGTTGGAACAAATTTGAATCTCTTCCAACCAGTTAGCCCTGTAGATGTCTTCCAAGTTCCTTGGCATACATGAGTGCTGCTAGTGCTGTGTTAGCTTGTTGAAACATTTCAATTGGTGGTCTGTCTATTCCTTGAGCTTCGCTTTTTGCTAATATCTTCGGTGCAGCTTGGACATCTTCCCGTAGTACCATTGATTCTTCATCACATGCTACCTCTTGAGATGACTGAATGTTGGCCAATTATTTTAGGTGCAGTGACTCGGCATACTATCTATCTGCTTTTGATATGTTCTGTGTCATTCAATATTCTGTACATAGAATTTTGAAGTGAAAGCAACTAGAAGCTTTCTTTTTTTTCCCCCTTTGGTTCTTTCAGCTTGAGACATGCTAAGCGTGTCTTCCTTTGCGGTTTTCTAACCTCAGGTCTTTGCACATCTCACAATCTCTTTGCTTTCTTGACCTGCCCTCTTTGCCTGAACTACTCTACATGCAAGAGCAGGTTTCAAAGTTCCTTCTGACATCCATTTTGGTCTTTTCTTCTGAATGACCATTTGCTTTCATTGTACCTGATCTTCTTGATGCCGTCCCACGACTCACTTGATCTCTGGTCATGAGAGTCTATTGTCTCAAATCTGTTCTTGGCGTGTTCTGTAAATACAGAGGGGATATTCTCAGGGTTGGTGTTTTGGACTTGTCTGCGTTTCCTTCTGCTGTAACCTGACCTGGCAGAGGAACAGTTGCTAGTCGGACCACAGTCACCCCCTTGGCTTCATGTTGGTTGAAGCCAACATGTTGTCTCATCCTGCAGATGGAATCAATGTAACTCCTGTGTATTACACCTGGGCAGGTCCCCATGTATAGATGCAATTGAAAAAAATGCATTTGCAATAACTGAGTCGTTAGTCTTTTTTAAATCTGGAAGCTCACTGAAATCTACTCACCATGGTTTCCCTACCAGAATCTGAAATCTGTTCACCACGGTGACCCAGCGGCATGTCTTCCAGCATCATAGCAACATGCAAGTCACTATGGCACCACAAGCCAACACACTAGTGATTAAGTCCAGGTTGTTAGACATGAGACAAGGGGCTCTTGTCCATACTATGTCAAATAAATGACAAAGTGGTATGAGAAGAATCCTTGAACTTTCTTAACCAAAAGCAGATACTTACAGCCTTAAAAGAGTTCAGAAGATTCCCAGACTCTGCCTCCCAACACACTATTTCCATAATTTCCCTGCTTCTAAATTAGCCTGCTTTCTTTGAGCACCAGAAATCTAGAAAAAAAAATTTTAATGAGTCCTTGCTCCCTGGAATTCCATTCAAAAGAATTCAATTGTTCTATTCAATGGCAAGTCTTGTGATAGTGTTGTTGTCTATCATTTCCAGTGCAAATGTGTCACCCCTCTGCTGCATTGCGGACTGAGCACAGTTTTATAAACCAAACCTGGAAAGTTCACCAACACTTAAAAGACTGCCTTTGTGAGAAAACAGGTGCCAAATTCCAAAGATCTAACTTTGACAGACCAGCTCTAGGAAGCACGGTCTGTTTGGGGCTAAGGGCTGCCTAGAAAAACGCCGTGCTTTGAGGGGGTACATCATTATGCTTTTCACAGCCCTCTCTTGCTAGAATCACAGACTGTGAGGGCGAGAAGGATCCTTAGAAATCACTTAGTCCACCCCCTCACTTTACAGATAAGAGAAATGAAATGTTTACATGTGAAAAAAACAGCAAGATGGGGTGGCATGTCCCAGTTCACACAGACAGTGACCTAGATGGTGACTGAGGAACCAAGTGGGGGTGGGTTGGGGGGGAGGAAAACCATAGCCACTGAATACCTGGTGTGTACCAGGTATTATACTAGGCACTTACCCTCATTCAATCCTCTGAAAGCCTTGTCAGGGGACTCAGTTATGATCTTTATTCTACAGATGAGGTTTAAGAAGAGGAGCTTATGCCAAGGGCTCAAGTGGAAAATGTTTGGAAATGTATGTGGCCACATGTGTGCAAATGTGCTTGATACATATGATGTACTGAATGTTATAATAGCTGTAAGAGCTCCCAATAAAATTATTTTAAAAAAAAAAAACAAAATCAAGCCGTTCACACAAAGTCCTGCTGTGAGCAAGTGTGCACATTAGGATGGGAGCACAGGCAGAGTCCACAGCCACCCTCTCCCTCAGTATGCTACTACAAAATTGCTCTGTTTTCTCCCCTCCCCCTTCACATCCCAAGGAAAGGCCTTCACATCCAGTTACATGGAGGAGCAGGGAGACCAGCGGGGGGTTCATGGTAGCTTTCTTGCCTTGCATGCAAGAGATCCAGGTCCAATTCCTAGCCAATGCCTCTCAAACGCACTCACTGCTCATCTACGTGTCTTTCTCTAGGTAGCGTCTCCCCTAATAATTCCAAATTGAAAAGCAGCCTTGTGTGAATTTGGGACTGAACGGGCCTCCACTGTGAGCCGTGAAAAGGAAACTCGGTTCTGAGGAGTTTTTCCTGGAAGAAACCAACCACAGGCCCTCTCCGGAGGAACATATTTTAAACTTGGGTATGAAAGAACTCCTACAGATAAAATGCTAAAGGAATGATCCCACAATCAAACATTACAGGACACAGCAGGAAATGGGTAGGGAAAAACCAAAGGGGTAGCAACGCAGTTGGCTTCCGGCTGCTGAAGCTAATCCCAAGGGAGGAGAGTAAAAGGAACAATTAACAGGCACCAGGGCATCATGGTGAGCCACGCCCTGTACTGAGGCCTTTCGTATCCCTACAGGCTTTGCCAGCTTTAATTGCACATTACACCAGCCAACCAATGACTGACTTAGCAATGAGCCTGAAACAGCTTTTTTTTCAAGCTGCAAATCTTGAAGCGTAGGATTCTAGAAAGAGACAGACGTCAATCAAGGCGCACACAAATATGTGTGTACGTGTGTGCGCGCTCTCCACTGGTCCGTCAGTCTGTTGTACTGTATGTGATTGTGATGCTGGAAGCTTTGTCACTGGTATTTCAAGTGCCCAGCAGGGTCACCCAAAGATGAAGAAGAATCAGCTGTCTACTACAGAGGAATTAGCTGCATGGAAATATTTTCAGATACTGAAGGCCTAATGAGTAGAAGCAGAATATTGTCAGAGAGTGCCAGAAGATCAGATAGCACTCAAAATACAACTGAGAAAAAGCTGGCTTCTCAAAATAAAGTCAACCACGATGATGTGAATGGAGGAAAACCTGGGGGTGTAAAACCTTCGCAACCTTCCTTTGCTGATGGAACATGACTCACCATGAGAGGAAACAATCGCAAACACCTACTAATAATCAGAACTTGCAATGTATGAAGCATGAATCTAGGAAGATCGGAACTAATCAAAAATGAAATGGGACTTAGAAAGATCTTAGGTGTTGGTGAGCTGGAATGGACTGGTATTGGCCATTTTGATTCAGAAAATCATATAATCTACTGTACTAGAAGTGATACAATCAAGAGGAATGGTGTTGCATTCAGGGTCCAAAAGGCCATTTCAAGATGTACCTTGAAGTACAATGCTGCCTGTGATCCAATTATGTCTATGCACATGCAAGGAAGTCCCATCCACACGACTATTATTCACGTTTATGCGCCAACTACTAAAGCTGTTGAGGAATAAATCAAAGAATGCTACCAACATCTTCAACCTGAAAACGATCCGCATCAAGGTCAAGATTCGTTGGTAATGATTGGCACTTGTCATGCAAAAGTTGAAAACAAAGAGGAAGGACCAATCCAAACTAATGGATGGACGCCGACTCACGGCAGCCCTAAGGAGACTATCGGACGGTGTTTCCAGACTGTCCCTGTTGGTGGAGTAGAAAGTCCTGTCTCCCATGAAACTGCTGGTGGCTTTAAACTGCTGACGTGGTGGATAGAAGCCCAATGACTAACCACTGCACCGCCAGGGCTCCAGGAGAAGAACCGTCGTTGGAAAATAGGGTCTTAGTGATAGAAACAAGCCGGGGATCACATGATGGGATTTTGCAAGACTAATGACTTGTTCATGGCAAATACTGTTATCAATAACATGAATGATGACTATACATACAGATGAATTTTTGTGGATGAAATATATGGAAATCACATTGGCTGCATCTGTGGGAGTAGATGACAGAGAAGCTCAATATCAGTAGCAAAAACCAGGCCAGGGGCAGACCATAGAACAGACCATCAATTGTGCATATGTAAGTTCAGGTTGAAACTGATGAAAATGAAAATAAAACCATGAGAGACAAAATACAACCTTGAGTGTATCCCACCTGGACTTTAATACTATCTCAAGAACAGATTTACTCTATTGAACACTAATGACAGAAGACTTAATAAGTCATGGGGGGGACATTAAGAACATCATTCAAAGTGGAGACCTAAAATCCACCTAGGAGAAAATTGGACAGTCCCTCCCAGAAGGACCACAGGGAAGAGATGATAAAATCAGGATATGGTATAGCACTGATAAAAAAGTGTGATATATTCAAAGTCCACATGGAGGAAGCACACCAGCCTGTGTGATGAAGAGGGGATGAAGGGAGCAGGTATTGAGGATCAAAGAACAAGAATCACATCATTATGAATGAGGGGGAGAGCAGGGTGGGGACCTAAGGCCCACTGGTGGGTAATTGGACACCCCTTTACAGGGGAGTCAAGGGGAGGAGACAGACCAGTCAGGGGGCAGTCGGACAGTGATGATGCATACAAGTTTCCTCTAATTCCTGAAGCCTTCCTCCCCACAACTATCATGGTCCCAACTCTACCTTACAGATCCAACTGGACTGAAGAAGGTACACTAGTAGAGAGGGGAGCTGGAGATATGGGGAAACCAAGATGGATGAGCCCCTTCGGGCCAGTGGTGAGATAGGAGATGCTGGAAGGGTGGAGAGAAGGTGGGGTAGAGAGATGGAACCAACTGCAAGGATATACACATAAGCTCCTATTTGAAGGATGGGCATCAAAGGTGTGGGTTAGAGGAGAGGTTGGACAGTGTAACATGTGACAGAACAATAATAATTTATAGTGTATTGAAGGTTGGTGGGGAGGGGAGAGCAGGAGAAGAGGGGAAAGGGTGGAAAAGTCGATATCAAGGGCTCAAGGGGAAAGACGGATGTTTGGAGAATAATAACAGCAGGGGACATGTGAAGGTGCTTGGCACAGTATGTTTATTTATGTATTGTGAAAAAACGATGTATGAACCACCAATAAAATGATTTTTAATTTAAAAAAAGAATATACAGCAAAAAATGTGATATAATCACTTTTTTATAATAATCACATATAAATAACCTCTAGTTTTTTTAGTATACCCCTACACATACCGGGAAAAAAGAAGTGCTGACACCAAGGGTTCAATAGAAAATAACTGTCTAGAAAAGGATGATGGCAACATATGTACAAATGTGTTGATACAGTTGATGTATGGATTGTTACAAGAGCTGTAAAAGCCTTCAATACAATTTTTAATTAAATAAAATTAATATTTCCTCCTCTTACTATTGTAGTTTTATCCATTTTAGCTCATTAATCATGCTAGATGTGCATATGTACATTTACATAGTTAAGATCATTTGGTACATGAAAGCCAAGATAATAACCCTTCATAGAAAGTAAGAGAAGTAATGGTTCCCTGAAGGTATGGGAAGGGGGAGGTGGGGAAGGAGGGCATAGGGAACAGATAGCATTAATGACTATATGACCTGACTCGACAATTATAAACCTTTCACAGAAGGGTCACAAGGAACACATCAGCCAAGGTACAGTATAGCACCCATGAAAGACACAATATTCTTTTAGTTTATCAATGATCCCCTGCTCCACTATCATGACCCCAGTTTTACCTAACAAATCTGGCTGGACCAGAACATGTGCACTGGTACAGATAAGAGCTCTCTACACATGAAATCCAGGAAAGATAAACCTCTCAGAAACAGTAATGAGAGTAGCAATACCATGAGGGAAGGGAGGAGGTGGGGGGGAGGGTAGAAAAGGGGAACCAATCACAATGATCGATGTATAACACACATCTCTCTGAGGGGAATGAACAACAAAAACATGGGTGAAGAGAGACAGTATAATATATGAAAATAATAATAATTTCTAATTTATCAAGGATTCACAAGGTTTGGGAGCATGGGGGAATGGAGGAACAAAAGAGCTGACACCAAGGACTCAAGTAGAAAGAAAATGTTTTGAAAATTATGATGACAACATTTGTACAAGTGTGCTTGATACAATTGACATATGGATAGTCATAAGAGATATAAGAGGCCCCAATAAAATGAGTTATAAAAAATAATAATAATCACTTTTTAAAAATAAAATAGCCACACCCAGTGGAATCAAACAACAGAATTTTATGTGAATGGATATATCAGATTATGTAAGATATGACCCAAAAAAACTACTATGGGGGAAATTAATAGTAAGGTTTCTGGGAGGGAGGGGTGGCAGAGGGAATGGATAGAAGGGAGTTGATTTCTAAGATTCAAGAAGGAAGAAAATGATTTGAAACTAATGATGGTACTAATTGTACATTAATTCTTGTTGTGATTAAACTATGAAATGTTATGATATTTGTAAGAGCTCCCAATAAAATGATTAATTAAAAAAAACCAAGAACTTCATCCATGAAGAAAGAAAAGGGTCATTTTGTTTTGTTTTGTTTCGGGGGGTAGGATTTGCACTTTTTATTTTTTATTTTTTTAGGTGACAAAACATTTATTTAAGAAAACAATGAGGGTGGAGCATAAAGCAACAGTTTCAATAGCGCTCGTTTCCTAAGACAAAATTATTAAGTTACAGGATTTTAAAAATTATTTTATTGGGGGCTCACTCTGGTATTCTTCCATCTCCTTTTTTATTATAGATTGTTTCAATAATGCAACTTGAATTTTTTTTTTAGTTCTTTCAGTTTAAGATTATACCAAGTGTGGTTTTTTGCTTGTTTGTTAGTTTGTTTTCTAACTCAAGACCTTTCATTGTAACAGTTAAGTTTGTCTTCTCAAGATTCCCTTTGAACCTTTCTCTTTGCCTTCATTGTTTCTTCCATTTGCCTTAGCTTTTCTTTTTTTAAAACAACTTTAATAATTTTATTCTGTGTATGGAAAAGTTTTGTAATTGAGAAGGAGAAGGATGGGGAGGTGGGGTAGTGAAGGAGAAGCTAAAGATGATATTAGACATTTTAGAACTCTAAACATATTCTAGTTCCTATTTGTCTCTTTAATCTCAGAGGATGTTACATTTCTCAGAATATTAGAAGTGCAAGTAGGTAATATACTTGTGGAGAGAAATATAAATTTCTTTCTCTTGGGAATTTCACTGAATGTGCTATTACCACTCTATCAATTATACAAAGGGAAGGGGCTGGAATTCCTTACTGTGGAGGACTCTGGCTTTTAGGGCACAACTTAAAAGAAGCAGTTGGCATTCCACTATTTCAGGAGGTGACTTATGACCAAGAACCTCTGGTGCTGAAGGAATAAGTTCAAGCTATATTGAAAGCATTAGCCAAAAACAAGGCTCTGAAAATTGATAGAATATCAATTAAAATGTTTCAACAAGATGAGGAAGTACTGGAAACACTCTCTTGTCTATGTCAGGAAATTTGGAAGACAGCTATTTGTCCAACTGATCAGAAGGGATCCATATTGATACCCATCGTACCCACAAAGAAAGGTAGCCCAAAGGAAGACTCAAATTGTAGAAAAGGATCACTGATATCACATACAAGTAAAATTTTGCTGAAGATCATCCCGAAAAATAGTTGTAGCAGTATATTGACAGGTAGACTGACAGGGAGCTGCCAGAAATTCAAGTTCGATTCAGAAGAGGATACAGAATAAGGAATATCATTGGTGGTGTCTGATGGATCTTGGGTAAAAGAAGAGACTACCAGGAAGATGTTTGTGTGTGTTTTAAGGACTATGCAGAGTGTGTGGATCAAAAGCACTCCATTGTGTGAGTCATAATAAACTATGGATAGCCTGAGAAGAATGGCAATTCCAGAACACTTCATTGTGCTCATGAGGAACTTGCACATGGATTCAAGGCTGGGCCTCCTACTCCCACCACCAGGGGGGCAGTGATGCCCCACCCCAAAAAAAAGAACTAAAAATTATATTTTTGTAAATGAAGGGAGATACAGATTGGGAACCCAAAGTCCATCTGTAGGTGAAACAACATCCCATTACAGAAGGGTCGTGGGAAGAAGATGAGCCATTCAAGGTACAGTGAAGCAACAATGAAATATGCAACTTACCTCTAGTTCTTAAATGCTTCCTCCCCACCCACCCATCCATCATGATCCCAATTCTACCTTACAAATCCAGCTAGACCAGGGGATGTGCACTGGTGCAGATAGGAACAGGAAACAGGGAATCCAGGACAGATGATCCCTTTAGGACCAGTGGTAAGAGCGGCGATTCCGGGAGGGTGGAGGGAAGGTGGAGTAGAATTGGGGAGCCAATTATAAGGGTCTACATATAATCTTCTCCCTGGGGGCAAAGATAATAGGGAAGTGGGTGAAGGCAGATATTAGACATTGTACAATATGACAAAATAATAAATTACAAATTATCAAGGGTTCATGAGGGAGGGGGAGTAGGGAAGAATGAGAAGCTTATACCAAGGACTTAAGTAGAAAGAAAATTTTTTGAGAATGATGATGGCAACAAATGTACGAATGTGCTCTGCATACAATAGATGTATGTGTCGATTGTGATAAGAGTCATATGAGTCCCCAATAAAATTATTTTTTTAAAAAGAGGCAGCTGTGTAAACAGAATACAGGAATACTACATGGTTCAAAACCAGGGAAGGTGTGCATCAGGATTGTATCCTGTCCCAATACAGTATCTGTATGCTGAGCAAGTCATCCGAGAAGCTGAAGAAGAATGTGGTATCAGGATTTGGAGAAAGCTTATCAACAACCTGCGGTAGGCAGATGGCACAGCCTTCCTTGCTGAAAATGAGGAGAATTTGAAGCACTTGCTGATGAAGATCAAAAGTTGCAGCCTTCAGTGTGGGTTCCAAGAACAATGTCCTCAGAACCAGATCAATAGGCCTCATCAGGATAAGTGAAGAAAAAATTGAAGTTGTCAAGAATGTTGTCTTATTTCGATCCACAATTTATGCCCCTGGAAGCCACAATCAAGAACTCAAAAGAAGGATCACATTGAGTCAATCTCCCGTACTAATCCTCTTTAAAGTGTTGACAAGCAAGGGAGACACTTTGAGGACTAAGGTGAGCCTGACCCAAGGAATGGTATTTTCAATTGCCTGCCAAAGTTGGACATTCAATAAGGAAGACCAAAGAAGAATCAGTGTGCTTGAATTGCATTGCCTGAAAAGACTCTTGAAAGTATCGAGGACACTCAAAAGAACAAACAAATCTGTCTTGAAAGTAGCACAGCCGGAGTGTACTTAGAGGCAAAGACAGGGCGACGTCGTCTCATAGACTTTAAACGTGTTGTCAGGAGAGACAAGTCGCTGGAGAAGGACATCATGCTTAGTAAAACAGGAGGGCAGTAAAACAGAGGAAGACCTTCAGCAAGATGATTGACACAGTGGCAGCAACAATGGGCTCAAACATAAGAGCAGTTGTCAGGATGGCCCAGGACCAGACATTATTACTTTCTGTGGCACAGGGGGGACTATGAGTGAGAACCAACTTGATGGCACCTGACTTCAACATGTGTGTGTGCACATAGGTCCATGTAAATATGAATATTTATGCACATGTAAGTGTGTATATTGTGTCTGTGGCTATGAAGTTACAATTTAAGTTTATTTTCATACTGTTGATTGATGTCCAGAAAGGAAACAGAAAAGCACACTGATATAGCCCTGTGTCAGTCCAGGTAGGCTAGAGGAACAAATTTCATAGACGCGCATGTGGGTATAAGGAAAGGGTTTATATACAAAAGGTATGGAACACTGAGAAAGCATCCCAACCCTGTTCAGTTCAAAGTCATAAGTCCAATATTAACCCATATACCTGAAATCAGTCTATAAAGTTTCCTTCCGACTCACAAAGTCACAGGTCAGTGGGTGCAGAATCTTGGCGCTGGCAGGGGTCTCCACATGGCTCCTCGCTTCCAGGGCTCAGGGTCCATCAACAGCAGAAACAACTCACCGCTGGCAGAGGTCTCCATCTGGCCGCCCCAGCTTCAGAGGTCGGGCTCCATCAGGGCAAAGCCATGTGGTCTCTCTGCCAGCTCCTCCAGCTTCTCGGACGCTGCCATCTTGTCTTGTCCATGATTCATCATTTCTCTCACTAACTCCCCAAAACTGGGGAAGATAGCTTCTCATCTTCACGCGGGAAATATTGCGAGATTTCCCAGAAGTCTCAGGAGAAAGTCATGCGCATAGAGGTCTCATTGGCTACTCAATGACTATCTGCAGATTAACAGGCTAGACTCCACCCCTACATTTCAATCATAAAATTAATATAAGCACATGACTGCCACAAGCCCTAAACCCTCATTTCTTTCTGTGGGTAGCTGAAGGTCAGAGAGAGATCATAGGACTTGTCTAAAGCTACTGGCCTGTGTATAACAGGATCCAGATGAGCGCCAGGCTCTCGGTTGCTCCACGTGACAGCAAGGTGGTAATGGGAAGAGGGCACAGCTCTATGCCGAGGCAAGCCATCTAGTGCCCACTGGAGAAGGGCTGGCGAAGCAAGGCTAGCTCTGCACAAAACTGTCATTGGATGGTTACTCTTCAGTTCTACTACTTTCCCTGCATTCCCCCTCCCCCATCCCTTTGACCAGCAGCACCCACAGCCCTGGCGTGCTATCTCTACCCTCTGATTTCCAAACCCAGATCTCAGGAGAGGAATTAGCAGCCTTGTTCACACCCATACTACTATCTTCACCATGATTGTTTGCTCATTTAGAGGAACTGAAAGTTTAAATCAAAGTTGATAAAGAGAATTAAGAGATATGATTATAACCCCCAAATCTGCTTGTTAAAATTTTTTAATGTGCATAAGCAAATATGGTGAAGAAAGCTGATGGTGCCCAACTATCAAAAGACATAGTATCTGGGATCTTAAAGCCTTGAAAGTAAACAAGTAGCCATCTAGCTCAGAAGCAACAAATCGGGCCGAGCACCGGTGGTGTAAGTAGTTGAGTGCGGGACTGCGACCTGTGGGCTTGGTCGTTCAAATCCAGTGGCAGCTCTCAGGAGCAGCGCTGGGTAGTTTCCATGACCACCAGAGGGCAGTGATTCCCCCAAAAAAGCAACAACAACAACAACAACAACAAGAAGCAACAAATCCCACATGGAAGAAGCACACCAACCTGTGTCGAAGCGATCTGGTATCAGGCATCAAAGAACTAAAAATTATAAGTGAAGGGGAGTGCAGATTGGGGACCCAAAAACCATCAATAGGTGAAACGACATCCCCATACAGAGGGGTTGCAGGGAGGAGATGAGCTAGTCAAGGGACAGTGTAGTAACAATGAAATATGCAACTTTCCACTAGTTCTCAAATGCTTCCTCCTACCCCCCATCATGATCCCAATTCTACCAGACAAATCCAACTAGACCAGGGAATGTACACCGGAGTCGGAAACATAAGGAAATTAGGATAGATGATCCCTCACAACCAGTGGTGGGTGTGGTGATACCAGGAGGGTGGAGGGATGGTGGAATAGAAAGGGGGAACCAATTCAGGCATCTACATATAACCTCTTCTCTGGGGCACAGGCAACAGTGAAGTGAGTGAAGGGACATATTGAACAATGTACAATGTGAAAAAGTAATAACAATTTGTAAATTATTAAGGGTTCATGGTGGGGGGGAGGAAGGGAACTAGGGGGAACTGGTACTGGGGCCCTAAATGGAGGGAGGATGTTTTGAGAGTGATGATGGCAACAAGTGTGCAAATGTGGCCTGCATACAATTGATGTATACATTGATCGTGATGGGAGTTGTATGAGCCCCCACTGAAATGATTGATTAAAAAAAGGGAGGGGGGGGAAAGGAGTTTATACCAAGGGCTCAAGTAGAAAATATTTGGAAATGAAGATGGCAACACGTGTACAAATATGCCTGATACAAATGATGCATTGAATGTTATAAGAGCTGAAAGAGCCCCCAATAAAATTATTGAAAAAAAATTTTAACAAATTTAGCAAAAGTTCTCATTCTAAATCAGGTTTGTTCTTTGGAAACAGTCTCTTTGGGAGACTCAACACTTCGATGATGTTCAGGATCTCTGTTTTAGGAATAATAATAATTATCAATTATGGAATGCTTTCTATGTATCAAACTACACCAGGTACTTTAGAGACTATACCTTATTAAATTCTATAAAAGAAGTATTATCCCTTCTTACACGAGACAAAGCAAGCTTTATTCCATCTGTATAATACCTCATTAGTGACCACAAAACTTTAATCCTTAAATTAAGTCATAACACTTGACTCTTAATGACTTTAAGCTGTTTCCAGGAATCAAATCCACACTCAAAATGCCAAGAGTGATCCCCACGGCGAACAGACAAGGAAGCATGTCACATGCTCAGTTAGATTTCCCAAGAAAGAGTTCCAGGAATGTTCTGTTCCTTGGCAACACCTTTGCCACAAATCCATGGCCTGACAATATGAATACCTTGATGCTGGAACTCGTGTGTGTGTGTGTGTGTGTGTGTGTGTGTGTGTGTGATCAATCACCTTCTGGGGAGATGCAGACTAGACTCTCAGGCTTCTCTCTTTCTTGGAGAGAGAAAAGGAGCCCAAAGAAAATGTCACCAAAGTTTCCTTTCTTGGTGGGTGAGGACGCAGGGCTACCATGCCCCAGGATGCTCTCTGACCTGGCCCTTTCAGCCCATCCATTGACTACATGTCCAGTGAGTGCCCATCGCTAGTGGCAAAGGGCAGGCTTGATTCACAGCTATCAGGTTCTCCCTGCCCCCTCACCTTACTGATAAAAAATCCTAAGGGGTCACTCAGGAGTAGGTATTCTTCTCCCTGGCCAGATGCTTTTCACTGGGACAACTGACTACTTCTCATCCTGATCGATTAGATAAATATTTGCAAGTTCAACCTCAGGCCCTTAACTCCTCAAATACAGGAATTCCGGAGTTGCCACTGAGCTCTTACAAGTTAGACCCTTAGCACTTCTTGGCAATCACAATTCCAGAGTCCACTCTCTCTCATACTCAGCCTCTCTCTACTCTTCATCCTCAGCCTATAAGATTCCTATCTTGCTGAGAAAAGAGAAGCAGCCAGAAGAGAACTCCACAGGGTCCCACCACTGGATCTGTCAGCCTGCCAGCCTTGGACTGCCCTCCCCTCTGCCTTCCCTCCTATTACAGTGGCCCACCAGCATCACTCCACAGGGGTGGGCACACACTATTCTTCAAAATACTTCCTTCCCCAGCTCTAGAACACCCCCTTCTCTGGATTCTTCTCGCACATCACGAGCGAGCAACCCTCTCTCTGTTTTGCTGATTTTTCCTACTAGTTTTCTAGACTGAAGTGCCCCCAACAGCCAGTGCTTCGACTTCTTATCATCTCCATACACACGGACTTTGGAAGTGCTCCTCCAGTCTCGTGGCGTTAATGTCCCAACTAAACTCAAAGAATAAACCCATACATTTATATCTCTAGCCTAGACTCTTCCAGAAGTTCCAGACATATGTATCCTTTTCCTCCTGAACGTCTCCAACCTACAGATTCCATACTGAATCCTTGATCTTCTGGCCAAACCTGATCCTACTGCACCTTTTCCCATCTAAGCAAATAATAGCTCCATTCTTAGGCCAAAAATCCTACAGCCATATTCTCTCTCTCTCTCTCTCTCTCTCTCTCTCCTTCCACCCACCCCCACCCCCCGACCCAGTCTTAATCCCATCAGCAACCCCCACTAGATCTACTTTCAGAGTATGAGTGGAAGTTAAAAAATATTGCTACAAAATTATAGTAACCTTTATGAAGCAAAAATATCAAAATGTAGCGCTATTATCTCTTAACCATACCCTCATCCTCATCTAGATCTCTGCGTTTCTGAAGGTGATATTATTTGACCCTTCTTTTTGTTTTTAATCATTTTATTGGAGGCTCATACAACTCTTATCACAATCCACACATCCATCCATTGTATGACAAGCACATTTACACATTTGTTGCCATTATCATTCTCAAAACATTTGCTTTCTACTTAAGCCCTTGTTATGAGTGCCTCATTTTTTTTCTCCTCCCTGTCTGCTCCCCCCTCCCTCATGAACCCTTGATAATCTATAAATTATTATTTTGTCATATCTTACACTGTCTAATATCTGCCTTCACCAACTTCCCTGTTGTCTGTATACCAGAGAGAAGGTTATATGCAGATCCTTGTAATCAGTTCCCCCTTTCTACCTCACCTTTCCTCCACCCTCCCGTTATCACCACTCTCACCACTGGTCCTAAAGGAATCATCTGTCCTGGATTCCCTGTTTCCAGTTCCTATCTGTATCTGTGTACAGATAGGTCTAGCTGGATTTGTAAGGTAGAATTGGGATCATGATAGTGGGGGAAGGAAGCATTTAAAACCTAGAGGAAAGTTGCATGTTTCATCATTGCTACACTGCACCCTGACTGACTCATCTCCTCCCTGCAACCCCTTTGTATGGGGATGTTGCTTCACCTATTGATGGACTTTGGGTCGCCAATCTGTACTCCCCCTCACTTATGATAGTTTTTAGTTCTTTGATGCCTAATACCTAATCTTTTGGACACCTTGTGGTCACACAGGCTGGTGTGCTTCTTCCATGTGGACTTTGTGGCTTCTGAGCTAGATGGTCTTTTGTTTACTTTCAAGCTTTTAAGACCCCAGATGCTATATTTTTTGATAGCCAGGTACCATCAGCTTTCTTCACCACTGTTTTTTTATGCATACATTTGTCTTCAGCAATCGTGTCAAGAAGATAAGCATCATGGAATGCCAGTTTAATAGACTAAAGTGTTCTTACATTGAGAAAGTATTTGAGTGGAAGCCCAATGTCCATCTGCTGCCTTAATACTAATGCTATAAGTATATGCATGTAGATTTATTTCCCCATCATCATATATAAAAATATTTACCTATGTACATGCCTGTATTTAAACTTCTATAAATGTCCTTTGCCGCCTATTTCTTTCCTGTATTTCCTTTTACATTCCTCTTGTCCCACTATCATGCCCAGCCTTCATTTGAATTTAACCCTTCCTTAAAGAATTCTGCACTCGACTGAGTCCTGGTGGGATGGAGGTTCGATTCCAGCTCCATGGAGCAAAGGCTGGGCCTCCTACTCCCACCACCTGAGGGCAGTGATGCCTAAAAAACAAAAACAAAAAAAAAGAATTCTGCACTCTCTGATACATAGCCTGGCAAAAGAGCAACTTTGGACATTCTCAGAGGACTCAAATCATGTCTCCTTTAAATGCTCTTTGAGTTGGGGAAGCAAAAAGAAGTCTGAGAGGGTTTAATCAGGTCTGTAAGGTGGTTAAGGTGACCCTCTCCTTGGACAGTCCTTGTTACCCTTGAAGAATGATCAGGTGCAGTATTGCAATGAAAATAAAAATTATCTCCACAACTTCCCCAACCTTTTTCTCTTCAACGCAGCCTTCAATGCTCTTAATATCTTCTTCATAATAAGCCCCCATCTTCAATCAGCCTGAGTCCTTTGAGACCATCTATCAAGATTAACCGTTGGGGAGCCTAAAAAAAAAAAAACAAACTAGTTGCCGTCTAAGCTGACTTCTCTGCCTTGTATATAACTGATTCTGTGCATCACCTCAGAAGCCCCTGTTTTGATTTGGCCCCTTTTGTAAGAGCTAAGACAAGTATAAAACTGAAAGAACTCATCTGCAGCCATCTACTAATCACAGAGATGTGTGTAAACATATGTGAGCATGTATGAACCAGCATGTACGAACTAGAATCCTACTAGCAATACATTTTGACTGACTCTTGTATAGGCAGAACACGATCGTTCCTCGCCACCTCCACCGTCACTGCCACCACCCTGGCATTAGCCACCATCACCTCGTTGGGGTGACTGCAGGAGGCTCTCTGGGCCTTCACTCCTGCCTCTCTACAGACTATTAGAAGCATGGTGGAGGTCCTTGTTCAGAATCTTACATTGGCTTCCCATAGTACCTCAGGCAAGATATAAAAGCCTTATCCCACACGGGGTTACCCGCCTCACGGGTCCTGGCACCCCACGACCTCCCGGCATCCCTTCCCAGCCTCTGCCCTCTCCCTGTTCTGTGCCAACCCCACTGGCTTCTGCCGTTCCTTGAGCCCCAGAAAGCACACCCTCCTGCGAGCCTTTGTGTTTACCGTTCCCTCTGAGGAGAACAGTCTTCCCTAGCCTCTTCCCTTGCTTTCTTTTCCTTGGAGCCCTTGGTCACCATTCCTCTCCCATCCCCCATGGAATTTCTAGGAAGCCAGAGTCTCGCTCTTCTGTTCCCTGCTCTACGCGGAAGTGCTCCACAAGGCCTTCTTGTCATTGTGGGCTACAGCAGACCCCGTGTGTGCAGAGCAGCCCTGCGGTCCGTGGGGTGTGCGTGGCTGTGGCCTCTCGAGGGCAGGACGTCAGGTTGTCTTCTGAGGGGCCCTCAAACCAAACCAAACCCACTGTCACGGACTCAACGTTGACTCAGAGCAGGCCTAGAGCACAGGATAGAGCTGTCTCTGGGTTTCTGAGACTGTCACTCTAGGGGAATAGAAAGCCCTGTTGGGGTCCCAGGGGGATCTCTGGATGGGGTCACATCACCAACCTTGGGGTCAGTAGTCCAGCACTGACCGCTGGTGCCACTAACGAGCTTCTTCATCCCTTTAGGAAGCCCTTCCTGCGGCCGCAGCTTCTTCCCTTCAGAAGCCTCAGCCTCTGCTCCTCCTGCCCAGAGCTCCCAGGTCACCATCTGGTTGGCTCTTTTCATGTTTTCTTCGGCCAAGAGCTGGCCACACATGGAGCTGGGTTGGTTCGGGAGATCGGACGTGAAAGAACCACATCGGGGCAGCCCTGTGCTTTGCAGCTGAAGGGCTGGTCCCTGTAACACCAAAAGTGTGATCCGAGAAAAGCTGGCTGCTCCTTCAGAGCCCACCTCATCTGGGGCACCCCCTGGCCCCAGAAGGGACTTACAAAAGCTACAGCCCTCCCAGGCCTCAGAGAAACATCTGCCTCTAAAAAGCGAAGGGAATCTCCCTGTCCCCTGTTCCTCCAAAGAAGGAGCCAGGAGGGACCTCACAGACTTCCTTGAGGTAAGATTTCCCCAATCGCGGGTGGAATTTCTCCTCCATCTGCCCTGATACCAGACATGCAATAATGCCAACTCTTTGCCATGTCTCTCCCAAACCAAAACCAAACTCACTGCCTTCAAACCCAGCTGGCTCATAGAGAACCCATGTGGGCTTGCAGGACGGTGACTAGTCCATTCTTTTTCCCCCCCAGAGCAGCTGATGGTTTCAAACTGCCAACCAGGAGACTCACAGCCCATGGCATAACCACTAGACCACCAGGACTCCTCACCTGAGAGCCTGATTCTAACAAAGAGAAAGTCCCTTCTGGGGACTAGAAGGTTTTCACTGCCTGCACACACTTGCTAATTTTCCTTTTCACAAAGCACAAACAGTCCCCCGGCTAAGAGCTTTCAGCAGGAAAGGCACCTAGCTAAATAATAACCATGTTTTGATTTCATTATATTTATTTTATGATTGCCATCTATTTCTAGCAGGTGATAACTGGTTTTCCTTGCACAATCATAAAATTACTTTCCTTTTTAAATAAATAGAGCAAGTAAAAAATGAACTAATTTAAAGAAAAATATTATATCATTTTAATAAAAGCAGCGTAAAAAATACGGGAGGGAAGCGATGAAAGTGGAGAATAATAACTGAATATACCACCTCAAGGAAAGCCCAGGTCAGCTCATCACTCCCCTTGGATGTCCCAAGTCATAAATGCAACAATAGATCTACATGACAAGAGGGACCAAGTTGAAAAAATGGGAATCCACACAGTTGGTCACCTCCTTGGGTCTTCCTGACTCTCACTCTCACTCTCAAGTCCTGGTTGATCCCCCCCTCATTTGGGGGCCTAGGGAGAAGCCAGGCTCCTTCCTGCCCCCACAGAAAACTGATCTAATAAACTGGATCTCATTGGACATGGAGTCGGTGGACCTGGGTTACAGCCTCATCACTGTCATGAACTTGATGAGTCACCATGGCCACTTCCCTTAATCTCCCTGGACTTCAGCATCTGCTCTTCAAGAACAGATAAGACTAACTTCGGAGTCTCTTCCAGCCCTGCTTCCTCTGCCCTGGGGATGTTAGTGATTGAATGTGGCCAGTCCCCTTTTAGAAATGCATATGTCACTCTAAATAAGACCTCAGAAAAAGGGAGTTGTACATGTTCAGCAATCACTCCCTAGTAACGGGATTCCAGGCTCAGGGGCACAGGTGTTGGGAGAAAGGTTTTAGGGTGGTGGGTGATTCGCTCCTAAAATCACATTGCAGGCAACGTGGATTTCTGGCAGAACCTGGCTCCCACCGGCAGTGCCAAGCCTACCTTCACCTCAAAGTCCCTAACTCCCTGCCCACCCCCCCACCATCATTGCTTCCACCACCACCCTTCCACAACCCCACAACCCCCCCCCTATCAGGAATCAAGACACTCTCTCCCGGATAAAGCTGAAGACTGCATTTTTAATTTTCCGAAAGTTAGACCTGCTTATTTATATACATGCAAGTACACCCATACATGAGAGTTGGGGGGCAGGAAAAGGGCCGGGAAGGAAAATCAGTTTTGACAACCTAATAAATGTCAATTTCTGAAGGGGGCTGAGTTAGAAGATGGATCCTCAGAACTTTAATTGGAGACATGAGGCTCTCTCTTTGCAAGGCAGCCCCGCCTCTCCCTGCAGATCCCCCTGCAGATAGCAAGGCCCTTGCCTGGCTCTAATTGACAAGAGGCCTCTGTCAGCTGCGATTTGTTTCTGGGATGTCACAGATGGAGGGTGGGGGGGCTCCGATGCCTCCCAGTCCCGCCTACCGCCTGTGCCCCTTGGAGAGGAGAGTCTCCAAGCAGCAGGATAAACTGAGCCTGCCCTATGCCCGCCCTATGTGGCCCAGTAGAGACGAAGCGGGGCCTGAAATAAGGGAGGTGTATTTCTGGCTTGGCCGAGTCGACGGCCCCGGCAAGGAAGTTGCTTCAGAGCCTGACTGCCCAGCTCCACCATGGTGGGGCCTCACTCCCATACATGCGGCCTTTCCATGCCTCAGTCTCGCCCGCTCTAAGCTGGAGCTCACAGCATCACCCGCCTGGAAGGATTATGAGAGGTTAGCAAGGGCTTTGAGGCAGACTGAGAGACCCGAGAGCAGTGGGCTGCCCTACATGGAAGGCAGGCAAGTGACCCCAGGGTCAGGACACAGACAAGCCAAGACTTCCTGCAAGGCGGTGGGACATTCTCAGTAGAAACTCTTCTGCCGAGTCTCCGAAACAGACTGGGAGACTCCAGGGGTGTTATTCTCTATAGCCCAGCACCTCCATGATCGGTCTGCCCACGAAAAGCTATCTTTACCAGCAACGCCACTGGCCCTGGGTGACTCTGATTAACCATTTTTGGCAAGCACGCAAAGGACCACTTTCTAAAAAGAGCACCCGCCCTGACTGCTCCCATGCCCCACACCCCACCCCGAACCCACAAACCTTTTCCTCCTCTCCAGGGGATCTGAGTCTCAGTCACCCCATTTCGCTCATTTTTATACCAGTCATTGTCCAAGTGACCAGTGTGTCTCCCCGGTACCTTATGGGTTACGGTGCAAGTTGCAATTTAACTTTCTGGAGTTGTTAATAGCTGCACCCTGTTCAAGACTGTGTGTGTGTGTGTGTGTGTGTGTGTGTGTGTGTCTCCAGCTCTCAGAAAACTCCCTGCCATCGGGTGGATACCGACTCATTGCGTCATTGCGACCCTAAAGGACAGAATAGAAGTGTCCCCTGTGGGTCTCCGAGACTATAACTCATTACTGGAGTGGATAGCCTGTCTTTCTCCCTCAGAGTGACTGGCTTGTGGTTTTGAAAAGCTGACTTGGTGGTGAGCAGCCCAGCGCAAAACCACTACATCACCCGACAGTGAGGATTAAGGGAGAAGACACTAGGTGGGGAATCTCCCTGTTGGCCCCCCTTCTACCCTTCTAGATCCTGCCCCCATCACACAGGGTACCACCGACCCTGGTTCCTAGGGAATCCTCCTTGAGGGTCCTTTTGGGCCAGCCGAGGCAAACATTCTCATCCTCCCCCACACCCGCCCCGGGCTACATATACAACATGGACTTTATGTGCTCTTCTGTGCCTTCCTTTATGGCACTAGATAACCCGTGTCACCGGGCTTTCCCTTTCTGTTCTAACTTTCTTCTTCTGTTTCACAGCGTGGTCATACTCCCCCGCCAGGGTGAGCCTGGCCTCCTTAAAGAGAGCTCCTTAAACAACTTTAACAACGCTAAACAGCGGACACTGGCATGTGTTCCTTTCTTCTCTCTTCTTTCTCCCCTTCCCCTCCCCTCCTCCCCCCTGTTCTCTCTCTCTCTCTCTCTCTCTCTCTCTCTCTCTCTCTCTCTCTCTCTCTCTCAGGTCTGGTTGCACTTGTTTCTGCGAATGTGTTTGTCGGAGGAATTCCCCGGGCGGAACGCTGCCAGGGAAGATAAGAATATTGAGGCCTTCGGAAGAGAGCGCCAAGCTGCCCTCCATCCGCGTGCCTATTCCCCCGAGAAGCTCCCAGAGGCCCGCATCCTCGCAGCTTCACCATTAGTGTGTTATCAAGTCTCTGGGCTTTTGCCAATCCGATGGGTGAGAACATTGTTTATCGGCGTGATTTTCATTCGCATTCTTCTTGTGAGTGAGACTGGACACTCATGTCCGCGTTTTCCTGCTGTTTCTATTCCCTGATCTTCCAGTGCATCTCCACTGGTCTTCACAACACCCCTGTGGGGGTACCTTAGGCAAGGTCTAAGAACATCTGCATCTTTAAAAAGGAGAAAGCTATATCTTACATATATACATACATATATCTTACATGTCTCTCCTCGCCCACTCCTCCAATGTCTGTCCTCCCAACAGGTTATGTGTAGATCGTTGTAGTGGGCTCCCCCTGTCCAGCCCTCCTTCCCTAACAATTTATAATATATTGAGGGTAGGTGGGGGTATGGGGAGCAAGGATAGACAGGAAAAGATGAGAAGCTGATGTCAAGGGCTCACATGGAAAAGCGGATATTTGGAGAATGATGACGGCGGCAGGCATGCGAAGATGCTTGGCACAATATATGTATTTATGTATTATGAAAAATGATATATGAGCCCCCAATAAAATACAACTCACCTAGAAAATGGGACCATAACTATGGTATAAAGGCTAACGTTTACAGCACGTCACAAAGTGAGGAGTAATTATATTAGATTACACAACGGAAGGAAATCACATCACTATATAACCACCAAACTACTGAAAACCATGGTTGGTTCTGCAAAGCTGACACAATCAAGGCATTTGAATTATGGGGCTTGAAGAGAATTTTGAAAGTACTGTGGACTGCTCCAAGAACAAACAAACCTGTCTTGGAAGAAGCACAGCCAGGAGACTCTGAGGGGCAAGGCAAGCCCTCGATAAGGTGGATTGACACCCATGGCTGAATCCACGAGCTCACACAGCCTAGCAATTGTGTGGACGGGTCAGGACGGGACAGTCTTTCATTCTGTTGAACAGAGGGTTGCTCTGGGTCTGAACTGATTTGACCCAAAACAACAACAACTGAATCATTGTGTGGGAGACATCAATAGTGTTGATCTAAGAGCCCTATTAAGTAGTTCTCTATATTGTAATTATAAATCAAGGGAGCTATTTGTTAAATAAAAAATGTTATATCCTCCTTCCTTGGAAAATAAAATTTCATGATCAGTTCAAAAAAAGAAGGAGAAGGTGAAAGCTAAAACTCAAAGCACTTAAAGGCCGGCCTCAAACTCGGGAGCCAGACGTTGACTCCTCTGGGACGGTGGGTTGTTTCAAGCTCATCTTCCCAGTGGAGCAGTCCATGTCTCACGGGCCTTTGACTCACCCTACAATGAGCTTACAACGCTCCAACACTCGGGGCCCAGGTGTCCGGGGGACCGGGTTCCCTGCCGCGGCTCAGTGAGCCTCCAGTTGAGTACCTCTGCCCAAGCCCCTTGAGTCTGGGGGTGGACTTTTCCCATCTATAAAGCTAAGATTTGAACTAAATCACCAAGGTCCCTTCCAGAAAATGATTATAGTGGGAAGCACTCCATGAATCTTTTATTATTATTTCTTTTTGAGCGGAGGAAATAAAACAGTTTTCAAACCTCCCAAGATGAGAACTTTCCAATCATGCCTGTTTATGTGAGCCTCCTCGAATCAGGCAGCGAACAAGCCGGCAGGGGAAGTTGGGGGAGGGGGGGAAGCTCCAGGCAGTTCCTTGAAGCGGTGGTGTGCATGCCAACCCACTCTGAGAGCCCATTGTGAATTTTTCGGGAATTTTGCAAACTGATTGATAGCTTAAACGGGGCTGTGGGGGGAGTAGTTAACACCATGGAAATCAGCACAGGCTGCAGATGCTAAAGGCCCCACAGTCCCCAGAGCCTGGTGTTAAATATCTACCACCACACCACTGCCGGAGGGCCTACAAACATCATAAGCGACTGGAAGACTGTGGAGGTGAAATGCCTTGTAGGGAGCCTGGAGGGTGCCAGGATTTCAAAGAACTCACCCATGGCAGAATATGCTGGAGCCCCAGGACGAGCTCGCCACCTTCCCAGCAACAGGCATCAATCTCCACGTCACGCATGGACCCCAGAGCAATATGGGGACTCACTGCCATCAAATGGATTCTGACTCATAGGGACCCTAGACAGGGCTTCCGAGATTGCAGACAGACTCATCTTTCTTTTGAAGAGTAGCTACCAGGTTTGAACATTGGGCCTTGCTACCAGTAGTCCAACACCTACCGACAGCGCCAACTAGCCCGTGAACTGAGGGAGGAATGGGAAAGCGAGACCAATCGTACCTCCCTCCAAGGGGGGTTGTGAAGATGAACGAGCCCTGACTTTCAAAAGCTGCACATTGAAACAGGAAGACCAAAGGAAAATCGATGCATCTGGTATTGGTGAAGAATACGGAAAGGGCTAGAGACTCCTGCCCAAAGGACCCAGAGGGCATTCAGAGTGCTCCTGAGAAGCAAGAACGGGGAGGTTGTGCCTCTGGTACTTTGGGCCTGTTATTGGGAGAGACCAGTCCCTGGGAAAAGGACATCGTGTTTGGTCAAGTGGAGGGACAGTGAAAATGAGGAAGGCCCTCAAGGAGATGGATGGACAGAGTGGCTGCAACAGTGAACTCACACATGAGAACAGTTGTGAGGACTGTAACAGGCGGGGGGCCGGAGAGACACCTGACAAGACATCAAAAGCTTGTAGAGTAGTAAAGGGTGCAATTCTCAATAGGGATTGCCACTGTCACTGTGCTTCTAGAGCCGCAGGGCAAGCATGCTAGCCTGAACACTGGGAGACAGCATTTCTGGGACCAGCTCCGTCTCTAGTTCTGAAGACGGAGCCAATGCTCTCTGCTTCCCCAGGCTTGTTTCCTTCCTCCTATAAAGGATGGGTGAGACTAGCTACGCACTAGGGTCCTTTCAGCCCTCACCTTCTCTAGTCCTTTTGTCCTAGTGCGCTCTGCACATGATTGATCAGAGAAATGCCTCCTGCCCTGCTCTTCACCCCCACCCCCGCCCCCATTCCCTTTTCCATGCTCCAAATCCTTCGCTGGCTTCCCCCCTGATTCAGCATATCCAGGGTGCATCCTAGAGTGCCCACAATCCCCTGTCTCTGCTTTAGGTTGCCTTTTCTCCTGCACTAAGGGAGCTGCCAGAAATACCATTGCCCCTGTCCGATAGATTTTGGATGAAATCAGAGAACATGAGAAAGGGTTTACTTGTGTTTTGTTGACTATGTCAAGGCATTTCATGGTGCGCATCATAACCAACTCCGGGTACACTTGAGAAGAATGGGGACTCCAAAGCACTTCATTTTGCTCGTGCAGAACCTGGACATGGATCAAGAGGCAGCTGTGCGACAAAACAAGGGAATGCTGCCCAGTCTAAATTCAAGAAAGGTGTGTATCGGGATTGTACTCTCTGGTCATACTCGTTCAGTTTTATGCTAAACAAATAATCAGGGAAACTGGACTCTATGAAGAAGAATGCAGCATCTTGATCAACGGAGAAAAAATTCAAGTTGTTGAGGATTTCTTCTCGCTTCAGTCAGTCTCATGGTGTCCGTCCACTGCACAAGAAAGTATTGGAAAGCAACGATGTGACTTTGAAGGCTAAGGGTCAATGGTGTTTTCAGTGCCCTCATATGCACGTATACAAGTTGAATACTGAATAAAGAATTGCTGCCTTTGAAGGATGGTGATGAAGAGGAATATGAAAAGTACATGGACACGAAAGGAACAACCAAATCTGTCTTGGAAGAAGTCCAGCCAGAATGCTCTTTCTAAGTCGGGAGGGTGGGGCTGGGTCTCACACACTCTGGATGTGTTATCCGGAGAGAGCAGTCCCTGGAGGAGGACGTGCTGCAGGACAAGGGAGAAGGGCATCAAGAATGAGGAAGACCCCAGTCACAGGGACGGAGGCAATGGCTGCAGCAAGGGCCTCAGAACAAGAACACGTGGGGGCAGGACAAAGGAGCAGGCAGCGTTTCCTTCTGTTGTACACGGTCACAGCCAACTGGAGGGTCCCCACAAACAACAAGGTAAGGTCCTGCTCCAGCATCATGGGCCCTGGTGGCACGTGGACTAAGTTAGCATTTATTTGCTGGGACCCACAATTCAAACCCACCAGCCACTCTCCGGGAGAAGGGAGGCTCAATCTACTCCCACAGAGACAGACTCCCCTAGAAGCCCCACAGGGAAGTTCTGCTCCACCCCCCAAAGTCTGTGAGGAGAATCAGCACAGCAGTCTTGAGCTTGGGTTTGGGGTTCCGGCCTCATCACTGTAGGGATGACTCAGGCAAAGTCAGACCCTTCTTCTGTGCTCCCTCAGTGCTGGGTCTGTAGACCCCTGAGCTTTTAACACCCCACTTCTTGAGGGTCGGCCTGTCTCCTCAGCTGACTGACAGCTCCTTCAGGCCAGGCTTTGTCACGCTCTTCTGGTTTTCTTGACCTAACCCAGGCCCCAACACAGAAACAAAAAACAAACCTCAATAATTGCATGGGAGAATGAGGGAGCAAGGAAGAAAGAGAGGAGAAGAGGGGAGGAGGAAAAACAAGCCAGATACTTTCGGAAACATGCCCTTGCCCACTTCCCTTGTGCCCCCTCAGTTTCATTCATCCTCCCTTCCCCCCACCCCTCGCCACCCCCCCACCAGCCCAGATCTCGACTTCCTACTGCCTAGCAATCCCTGATCCTCCACAGGACTGCGGTGCCCCTGCAAATCTTGGTGTGGAAAAAGAGAGAAATTGCCCAGATTAGGGCTGGGTAATGAGCCATGCGCCGTGAGCAAACTCCGTATTTCTCACTAATCTTGGCTTGCCAGATCCTCCTTCCTTCTAGTGTCAGCTGTAGGGACATTTCCACTGGTGGCCTACAAGGCACTGGCTCCCTAAAGTCCCATCCCCCTGGACCCAAGAGCTTTCTGTCTGAGAGAAGGGCTAGCCTCTTCACGGTCCACAGAGAACGAGGCCAGAAAAAGGCTGAGGGGGTAGAGGTGCCAGGGCACAAAACAAAAGGGTGCCCTCGCTCTCAGCCGGGCAGATAAGTGTGACCCAGAGGCTGAGGGGTTGCTTGTCTCACCCTAATCCCACCCTTGAAGAGCTGAAGAGACTAGCCCTACCCTCAGAGCTGGGCCTCCTCCCTCAGTCATACCCTCTACTACCATCTGACTATCCATATATTTTATTTGTTGAGGGCTTTGTCTCTGTTTTTCCTTGTTTTAAAGAATGTAAACTCCAAAAAGGGAATGCTGGTGTGTCTCTTCTGTTCAGTCTGCGTCCCTAGGATCAAGAAAACTGCCGAGCTCCTCCCACGAGCTTGGTCGATATTTGTCTAAGGAATGATAAGCTATGTCTCCCACCCTCACCCCTCCTCTCAACACACACACACACACACACACACACACACACACACATACCACTTTTTCACCCAGTTCAAATTTCTGGCAGTCATCTATTTCCTCTTAAAATGATCAAAATTGAGGTGTTAGCTGATAATAAGCTCAAGGCATGATCCCTTTATAGAAGCATTTGCATTTTATAAGAGATACTTTCAGCAATGATACCATCTTTTACCAGTTAATGGAGTGATGCAATGATGGTTAGGTGACAGGTGGGGCAATACTTTGGGCCCCCTTCCCGTAATGCTAGGAGTGCCTCAGATCACCTCCGAACATAGGAATGAGCCAGGTCCTCCCTGACAAGTGACACTGCCACTAGCCTGGCCCCTGTGAAGACCTAGCTCACCGTTCCCTAGTGGTCTCATGTGGCCACCCCGCTCCCCCAGCTTGGCCCCCCAGTGAGGGGGCCAAAACATGTGAGGACACATGTCTTCCCTGTCTGAAAAGTGAAGCCAGCCTATTGATCTGGAGCCGCCGCTGTTGCAGGGAAGCAGGATTTTCTAAAGCCCTGTCCTCAGCCCTCAGAGGCACGCTCCCATAACTGGGAGATGTTAGTAGGCCAGGGGCCAGGTGTCCAGGTGAGCTGGCTGTTGGTGTTCTGAGCATCAGGCTTGATGGTAGAAGCCAGCATGATCATGGGGGAAGCAGAGGAAGGAGACGCCACCAAGGGCCCGGTCCTTGTTGTAGACGCAAGAGCACAGGTTTGGGCCCAGCATGGAAAAGTTCCTGTCCCTTGCTTGGGCTTATCGACACCATCTCCTACCCTCACAAATTTCATCTGGTCTGATCTGGCCCTGAGATTGGGCCATTTTCAGAGAGGGAATCTAGTCTTAAAACAGGGAAGTCCTTCAGATTGTCCCTCCTCTTTGGAAGAAAGCATTCCATGTTTGAGGGGTCTCTGAACTTTCCCATCAGGGTGTGGTAGCCTCTGCTAAGCTGACCGGACTCCCCCTGATGAAGGCTCTCTGATTGGGGGTGGGGCGGGGACTCTGGGTCCAGACTTCCTGGAGAGGGACCTCAAGCTCTAACAGGCTTGTCTCTCCTGCAACCCCAACTTCTGGGGTCAAGAGGGATCCCTGAAAGCGTAAGGGTGGCCAGAATGCCAAGCCTCATCACATTCGGGATGGGACAGCTCCGCCCTGGTACCAGGAGAGGTACACCAGTTCCACCCAGTACCGCTGTCAGCCGCACATGCTGTGTTATCAGAGGCATGCCTTGACCTCCAGTTCCTGTGGCCGATCTACTGGAGTGGGCTCCACAGAGGGTGCTGCCCTCCCCACCCCACCCCACCCCACCCCCCGCCAGCACTGCTTTCCTTTGTGGGGGTGGGGTGGTGCACAGCAGACCCGTGGGAGCCCGAGGCTCCCAGCCAGATGGTCTCCATTGATCGGCTGGCTATGTTGCCAACTGGTCAGTTCTCCATCACAGTGATGACTTCCTCCAGTCCACGGCCCCCTCAGGCCATCCATCATCTAGCTACTTGGCTGGCTCAGCAAGAAGGAGCAGACTCTTACAGGCGCTGGAGCCGTAACCAAGAGGCACCCTCCTCCGCCCGGGGGTCTGGATGTTGGTGCCACCCGTGCGGTGCTGTGCCGAGAACAGGCTGATTGAAGAGTTCTTTATTAATTCCTTCAGAGGAGTTCCAGGGATGCAACGGGTGAAGCACTCCATTGCCAACCAAGATGTCAGTGATTCAAGCCTTCCAGATGGTCCACAGAAGAAAGATGTGGTAGTCTGCTTTTGTAAAGATGACAACCTTAGGGACTCTCTGGGCAGTGACGCTCTCTCCTGCAGGGTCGCCGTGAGTTCTGAAACAGCTCAAGCACAGTGGCTCAGGGGGAGGCATGTATGTCCCACACCTTGATTGGACCATCTTATGTCTTCTTCTCCTTGTTTCCCATTCAATGCCAACCATCCATAGTCTCAGGGAAGCTCTGATGACTCCCTGCGAAGAATGTAGGCATCGTTGGCCATAGAAGGCTCTGGAAGATGAACTATGACTTCCAACTAAATAAAGGGGCACCACTACTATTTCTACCTCCCTTCTCACTCAGCCGCTCAACAACTCCATGAGGCGGCGGTGTTACGGGATGAGAAAACAGAGGCGCAGGAAAGCAGAGAGCATAAAGAGGCACAGTGGTCAAGGGGAATGTGGGCCAGTTCTTTTCCTGGATGTCTCCAAGTCCCAGTTAATCCCCTGTCGTGTACGTCCTAATTGTCATCAGCATATGACAGACAGGCTCCTCCACCACCCAGAGTAGAGGAGTGAGCTGGAAATGGAGTGGCCAAGTCCCGTCACAGCGCCTCACAAGTCAGTGAGTCACTGGACAATTCACTGACTTTCTTCGAACCAAGGCTTCCAGTCTGTTCAGCCCACTTCAGTCAGGGCTGACAAAGCAGTACTGGAACAGCCCCTGATTTTTTTTTTTTTAAGCACATGCCCCAGAAAGTGAACCAGACAGAAAAAAGACCTTAGTTTCAGAAGCCCTGCCAGAAATCTAATTCTCTAGGGAAATAAGGGCAGGGGGCCTGTTGCCTGGCAACCAAATCTCTTGGCCTGCTGAGTACAACCCACTGGTGCCCACCTCAAAGAAAGCACAAACGGCACTGCTTTGGAGGTCCACGGTGCTCCACAGCCCTGGCCATCATCCAATGTCCCGAAAGCTTCCCTCTCCCTCCTCTGAGATCTCCGCCCATCATTCTGCCTGCTCCAGTGAATTCTGGACTACCCAGCTTTAAAAAGTCACATCTGTGCCAGTGTGGCTGTGTCCGTTGTGGCTGAGCCAGCTCGAAGCACTTTGGGAACCCGCTGTGAATGTTTGATTTCTCCTGCGGAAAACATACAGAATGGCCGTGTTGCAGAGAGTCCACAGGAACGTGGGCTCTGGGGCCTATGAAGCACATGTCTTTGAAAGGAGGCCTGGTCCCCACCCTTCAGACAACCCCCACCCTCCCAGCCCTGAGTATTCGGGATAGGGTGACAGACTGTGACAAAACAGCCCCTACAGCCAGTGGTGGCTTCCACAGACAGTAGTTACTGCCAGTGGTGAAAGACCTGCCCCCAGTCACAGTGCAATGAGCCATGTCTCTGGGTCCCCACGTCTGGAATTGGCCATGAATCCTTTAGACACCTGATGACCTGGTGCCGATGGTCTTCCCCATCCAGATGATGTGGTTGGGTCCTGTCTCGGCCCTCTGTCAAATAGAATACAAACAAGTTACACGAAGAAAGCATGCTACTGCCTCCCTCTCCTCCGAGAGAAATAGACCCTGGAGTTGATCGTGCCCTTTGTGAATGGAGCAAAGAAAAGACAAGCCCGTGACTGGGAGAAGCAAGGAATAAACCAGCAGGAACAGCAGAGGGCTCAGGTTTGGAGCAGGTTGAGCTTGGAGAGCAGAGCTTTCTGGTAACTCAAGGGGAGTGAGTCCAGCTAGGGCACCAGGGGGAGGAGAGACAGGTAGACTAAGAAACTGCAGGCTGCTCAGCTTCCAGAGAAAAGGGGAGCAGCCATTCCCTGGTCCCTGAGAAATGAAGGGTCCCAGCCCAGGAAAAGTGGCTCTTGGGTATTTGTAGATGACCCCAGGTACTGGCTCTCTGTCTCCCAGCCCTGACACCACCTCCACGGAGACCACCCGGCCTATATCTCCTGCTTCATTCAGCAACCGCCATGTCCATCGCAGAGATTTCTATATCCTCCGCGAACTCCCACAGAACTTAAGGAACGGGGCCCTGGCTCTGCTGACAGGTATCGGCATCTTGTAGCAAAGTGAATAAACTCTTCCTTTTCCATTTGTTTCAACCTCCACTAGAGGAGCGTCCAATCGTGTAACTGTTACCAAATGCCTTAAGGGTTCTAAGTGAAAGAGCTCTCCGTCTTCATAGACACTGAGAAACGTGCCCTGGCAGTAAATATCCAGACACGGCTTCGCGGTGGTCTCTGTGACTGGCGCCTCCTGGATGCCAGGGCACAGACTGTGCTGCCGTACAAGGAGCCTGTGATGCTGAACGCTCCGTGGCAGCATGGCTGGGTTATGATTCTCAGTGGCTTGATAGATGTAGCACTGACGGCTCTTCCATGACGTATTACCGGATAAGCATCCTAGAGTCTTCTCCTCTGTGGGTGGGCGCAGGTATCTGGGAGCCAGAGCGGGGTTGACACTGCTGGCTGAGGAACGCTGCCCCTGGTAAAGTCAAGGATGACGAGGGCAGACGGGTCAGTGGGAGGGGGATAGGAAAAGAAGAAGACTTCCCGAGTTTCCCTCCCATGTGGATCGGCGCAGTAACTGCTGGAAAACACGTGGCTTTGGCCTAAGCTGCCCTTCATTAACCAGAGCGTCTCGTTCACCCCCCGGGGCATTCGTTCAGGAACTTACAGTGGTGACATTTGAGATGGGAAGACAGCCTCGCTCAGAGACAGTGACCCAACACGCTGCTCCTTGTCCCTCCCCTGCCCGTACAGAAAACAAACATCAACTCTGGTGCACGTCAAGAACCCCCACACCACCTTGCTCCTTTGTGCTGGGCACAACCCGAACTAAAGTCTAAGAAGATGTGACTACATCCGAAAGGAGCCAAGCAATTCATTTGGCCTCAGTTTCCTGCAGCCTGAAATAAAAGGAATTGGACGAGGCTGTCTCTGGACAGACCCTTCTGGCTCCTTGACGAGGTGGGAAGGATTTTCTCTGGCCCTGAGGAACCCAGAGGTTGCTGAGCTGAAAAGAGGAGGGCCGTGGGGAGGAGACAGGTAAGCGCTGTCCATTGTCTGTTTGCCGTTCTCCTCAGGGCCAGGCCTGCTTGGGAGCAAGCACCATCCTGATGCTTGGCTACCCCTGGCCACAGAGCAGCTGAAGGACACAGCTGTTGGGGCCATGTCACAGAACGTGCTGCACAGAGAGGTGAGGCAGGATGAAGACTCCCCATTAGTGTTCAGGAATCCCTTTGTCTGGACAAAATCTTCCAAGGAATTTCTACTCAGGGAGCCGGCAAGGGAAGTACCTCTAGCCGCTGCTGGGCTAAGTGGTGGCTTCTTGCAGGAGGTGGGGATGCCTCCTGCAGCTCACAGCCTAGTGCGGGAGGGAGGTCGGGCATTGGGCAGTCATTCAGCAGCTGCGCAAGGAGGGAAGTGTGGTATGAGGCTGCTGAGGAGTGCCTGCTGTTGTTTGGTCTACTGGGGAAGCCTTTGTGGAAGTGACATTAATGCTTCCTTCCAGAAACTAAAAGAGGAGGAGGTGTGAGGCACAGTGGACAGAAGGACCCAGAGAGCAGAAGGTACAGCCTGTACAAGGGCAGCGGCGAAGGGTTTGGCCTCTTCCAGGAACTGGGAGGAAGCCAGTGTGGCAGCAACATTGGTGACTGGAAGGCTGAAGAGGAAGGAGGCAGAGCTAAGCAAGGACCCCACACAGGACCTGTCCTGGCGGATACCCCCTGGCCACAGGCTGGTCTCCACTTTTTATAGCTTCAGGGCTAGCCACCACCCCCCAGTTAGTTACCATGGGTCCCTGTGATCTGAGAGAACCCAAGACTTTATTTCTGTGGGTGCTGTCAAAATCTCTCACACAAGGTTGGGCCCACTCACTGCTGCTTAGGACAAAGAATGGAATCCCAGATGCCCGGAGCCAAGAGACTCCTAAGAATGTCTGGTAGATGTGAATTTCGAAACAAGTAATAATAAGTATGCACCCTACTTAGACTAAGCCCATTTCGGAAATATGTTTATACAGGGGAGGTGGGGAAAGGACTCCCGATGGTGTGGTGAGCTACACTGAGCTAACTGTAGCTGTTCAAACCTACCAGCTGCTCATGGGAGAAAAACGATGTAGAACGATGTGGAAGCCCAGGGGCTGAGCCCCGGTGGCGTAGTGGTTGTGCGCGGGACTGCGGCCCACTGGGACGGAGGTTCAATTCCAGCAGTGGGGCTGGGCCTCCTCCTCCCACCACCGGAGAGCAGTGATGCCCCCCCCCCAAAAAAAAAAAGAGATGTGGAAGCCCAAAAGGGGGCAGTTCTACTCAGTCCTATAGCGTCACCATCTAAAGTGACCAGATGTCCCGCTTTCTAACAATTTAACAACGTCCCGCAGCATTTTAAAATTAAAATAAATATATTACAATATTATTTTTGCATTCTATGAAAATTTTTGTTGCTCCCTATAGACAAAATTTTTAATCAAGAATACACACCCCCCCCCAAAAAAATGATCAATTTTTTTAAAAAGTGGGGGGAGGGAAAGGGGAGGGTTTTTTTTAAAAGGGGCTTGTATCAAGGGCTCAGGTGGAAAATATTGGGAAATATATGTGGAAATATGTGTGCAAATGTGCTTGATACAAATGATGTACTGAATGTTGTAGTAGCTGTAAGAGCCCCCAATAAAAAATGGAAA
>PVJH01021247.1:0-39028 GCA_004026705.1 Nesogale talazaci
TACACAAGATATGTGTGGGTTACCATGTCTCCCTCTACCCCAGTCTCATTCCACATGTTCCCCTAGGAAATACTCATGGTTATGTCCCATCTTTGTGACTTTTTCAGGTATCACTGGGATAGAAGTCTACCATCTCAATATATAAACACCCGAGAAAGAAATATCTGCCCATTGATACCATATAATCTCAGTGGAAATACTTCTGATTTATCTCGAATGGATTCATAGACAGCATATAAATATATGTTTGTGGCCTTGAAGCAATAAACTTCCCTACAAACAGATGGGACACCTGAACCATGATTCCCATCTTGTATTTCCAGCATAAAGATTCAAAGTGTGAATATCCTCACGAGGATGGATGATACTGTAGAGAAGGAGAATAGGAACACGATGAGTGTGGAGTCTGTGAACAATCCATGTGTGAGAAGGTGGCTGGTGACTTTTGTGCTATTTCAGGATCCCATCCTGAGTCACATGCAGATGAGTCCAGTGTTACACTGAGAACAGAGAAGGGAGCAGAAGTCAAGGCATGTCTGCTCAGGACCTGGCTTATACAGGACCTTGTAGGATCTGTCTTCACCATCCACTCTCATCTACGCCCATCTCTGTGGGAGAACCCAGCCACCATATTGTGAAGATCCTTCAACCCTCCTGAATGGCATGAGTGATCCCTAGCAGGAAACAGATCCCTCATCCCAGGTCAGTCCTTCAATGACCATGGCCAGTGAACCACTTTTTGAGCAACCATGAACCAGAACCACACAGCCAATCTGCTTTTCAACAACCGATGGACAGAATCTTCCTAATACTGAAAGGTGTAGCTTTCCTCAGTGCGCAGTGTGTTCATCTGTGTAGATTAGAGAAATAAATTCATAAGCACTTATATGTGAATAAGGAAGAGGTTTATATACAAGGAATTGAACTTTGAGGAAACATGTAAACCAGTCCCATCCAACCTCACAAGTCTGATATTAGCCCACTTGTCTGATACCAGTCTATAACGTGTTCTTGAGATTCATGAGGCACATGTAATTACATTGAATACAGCACAATCACTTGCCAGTGGGTAAGGAAGTCTTAGGATCCAGTGATGTTGTAAGGATTTCAGTACTGGCAGGGGCCTCTTTGTGGCTTCTCAAACATTTCAGCACTGGCAAGAGTCTGTTCATGGCTTGTCTGTCTTCAGAGGTCTGGTTCCAGCAGGGTAAGTCCTTATGGTTTCTCTTCCAGGATGTCTCTCAGGGAGTGAGCCTTTTGTCTTGTCAGCAGAGCCTCTCCAAAGGTCTGAGTAGAGAGTCTCTCACCTCCAAGGGGGAACTGCTGCCGGATTTCCCAGAATTCTCAGGAGAAAGCCATGCCGACACAGAGGACTCATTGGCTATCTCCAGATTGACAGGCTAGACTCCTTAATCCTCAAATTGACACTAGATGACCTGGCTGCCACAAGCATTTTGCTATGGACTTGCAGATAACTTCAACACCCCCCAGCCAGTGTGACCTACTGTGATGGCTTGTGGGATCCCATGATCCTGGAGGTTATGGCACTAAGAAGTCAGCTTCCACCTGACCCACGGAGGGTGGACAGCTTTAAGCAGAGCTTTCAGAAGAAACTTTGGTAAGCTTCTACCAAAAAAGAGCCAGCCAAAGCCAAAGGGGATGACCCCAACTCTTCATCGTGCTCCTGATTGGCTACACCATTTAGATGCTGTGTTCATCTTAATGACTGAACACTGAGGGAATGGATCAGGCGGGTGAGCACAATAGTCCAAAGCTTGAACCTACTAGTGGTATGAAGAAGAGCTGCACAATTATTCACGTAATGTCTCCATGACTCAGAGCACGTTGATGGAAGCCATGTGTCAACACATCTATCAATGTATCACTCTTTCTGTCCGCCTGTCCATCCACCATCATCTACCCATCCATCTCCTCCTCCTCCCATTCATATAGCAGCTGTCCAGCTAGCTGTTACCATCTATCTGTGGACTAGTGCGTTGTCGAATTCAAACAATAGAATTAGGTGAAATGACAGCAAACTAAATTGCTCACACTACCACAACAGAATAAGTGGCAGTCCAATTAGAAATTTCCTAGGATCACCTGAACAATTAGATGTGATTGGTGCTGCCTAAGACATGGGGTCGGAGACACCTTGCCCCCGGTGCCCATGGAGCTGCTGGCCACTCCTCCAAACTCTGCCCATCAGAGGAGCATTGGCGCCATTGGGCTTCAATGACTGACTGTTCAGAGGTAAATTGTCAGACTCTCTTCTGATGGTACTCTGGGCGCACCCGAATTTCCAACTCTGTGGCTTTCAAACAAATGTGCCAGCCCCTTGCACCAGACAGAGCGTCCTCTTGTGGGTCCAAGGAGCCTGGTTGGGAAAGGCCTTGCTCACAGGGAGACAGGGCAGCATAGAGCTGGTCCCAGGACACAAGCTCAGTGGTCAGAGTGGACAGTCGTTGAGATGTAGCACCAATCCTGTCCCTGCAATCTGCCCACAAGCACATAATGTATAGAGTCCAAGACCAGGAGCACTTGGTCCTCATTCTCTCAGCAACACCTTCAGATCTTTTCCCAGGAGCTGTTGCTTCACCGTCAGATGTGCAGAAGGAGGGCCCACCCAGGACGTCTGGTGGAGAGACTGTGCTGCATGCAGACGTGAAGGAGAGAGACAATGCCTGAGAAAAGCGTGAGTCCAGGCTGCTCTGCAAAGGTGGGGGGATGGCAGTCTTCTATAAGGAAACTCACTAGCAATGTGTCAAGGCTGACCCACGGTGAACTCCTGTGTGTTTCCAAGATGGTGCAGGTGTAGAAAGACCAGTCATTCCACCTTGAAACTGACAGTGTCGTGCTTAGGCTTTGGCTGTGAACCAAATGGGAGCCTGAAAGGGAATGTTGTCATGAGATTCGTGGGAAATGAGAATGTGGCAGAGAAGTTGTCTACTCATCTCTCTGTTCCTGATATTGACCACAAGCAACATCCACAACCAAAACCACCTTGCTGCCATGGGGTCAAAGCCTACTCTGATTATTCATGGGGGACAGGGCAGAGCTGCGCTTGGTGCTTCAGACACTGAAGTGACTGATGACAGTCGGGGAGCCCAGTCTTTCTGCCTCAGACAGGCCAGGGGTTTGAACTGCCACCCTTGAGATGGCAGCCTGTGATGGAACCATTCTGCAAGCAGAGCTCCTTCCTGATGTGAAGCAGTAGCAGCGTGTACATCAGGAGCCATAGCACACTTGTCAAAGCAGAGACACTTCTTACCCCACAAAAGTCACCTGGGAGGTCATTTGGAGTTCGGATGCTCTCTGGAGTTCCTGAGTGGCGTTGATGGCTAATGAATTTGGCCACCAGTTGAAAGCCTGGAGATGGGAGTCAACCCACAGGTGCTTAGGATAGAGACTTGGTGATCCCCATCAGGAGTGCTCCCCTTTAGCAAACCCCCAGGCTCACTCCTCCTCTGACACACCAGGGCTCCTCAGGATGGAGGCAGCGGCAACAGCCATGCTCTTGTTGGCTTGTATGCTGTGACTTTATGATGGAAGGGAAATGGGCTGAGACAAGGGGAAGTGAAACCTGTACTGGTTGGGGTCAGAGGAAAGCCCTTCAGAGCAGGAGGGACCCTGGGAGCTGAGACAGGTTTTGGTGACACTTCCCCATGAGCCCAGAGCACTGTGGTAAGTGTAACTTCCAGCATAGGACATGCAGTAATAGTCGGCCTCATCCTCAGCCTGCAGCCCCGAGATGGTCAGGGAGGCCGTGGTACCGGATTTGGAGCCAGCGAATCGGTCAGGGATCCCTGACGGCCTTTTATTAACCCCATATATCAGAGGTTTGGGGGCTTTGCCTGGGAGCTGTTGGTACCAGGAGACACCATTATATCTCCCAATGTCGTTGCTGCTTCCAGAGCAGGAGAGGGTGACCTGCTGTCCCAGAGTCCCAGAGGCTGAGGGAGGCTGATTCAGGGCAGACTGGGCCCAGGACCCTGTGAAGAGGGAAAAACACGGGATGGAATCCAGAACTGGCCGCATTTGAGCCTGAGGAGGAGGGACAAAGTCTTTCCCGTGGTTCTCTCACCTGCTCCGTGCATGAGGATTGAGAGGAGGAGTGGAGTCCAGACCATGGTGGAGACACTCAGGAGGGCCGGGTCCTGTCAGGGCAATCCAGGTCCTGTTCCTCTTATGTCTCTTCTCTGTACACTGAGGTGAGGGTGGAGCCTCCATGCAAATGAGCTTCCTTCCTCTCTCCACCCACCTTCCTCCCCTCATAACCTCCCTGTGGAGATCCCTGTGTTCTGGGTAGCATGGCAGCTGATCATGTTGCAGTGTCCATTGTAAAAGGCTCTTTCCCACTTTGGAAATCAGTGGATGTTTCGCCAAACAAGTGGGACTAGAAACCCCATGTGACTCTGCAGTGTCTCTGCTTGCTGTCTAAGGTCCAGAAACAGGCAGCAGTGCCCACGCAGACACATGCACACCCAGCTTGATCACAAAAGGTCCTCCGGTGATGTGGTGGGTGAAGCCAAAGCTGCTAATCAACCAGGTTAGCATTTCAATACCACCAGCTGTTTCTCAAGGGAAAGATGGGGCTTTCTATTTCTGTAAAGACTGGCAGTGTGGAAATCATAGGGGAAGTTCTACTGTGCCTTATAGGGTCAATGTGAATTTATGTGGACTCGATGACAAGATGTTTTGGTTTTATGTTCATCCAGAAGTTGAAGCAATAGCAGTAAGACAAGAAAAGCAGTGGAAGAAGGAACAAATGAACTTTGGGACATGCTACTACCCATCACACAACAATAGAAAATACCAAATATTAAAGCAGTAGAAAAAATTTTGTTTAAGTGTCATTGAATGGTGAGTGACTTTGAGAAGCCCAGTGGATATCAAATTGGATTCTTGGGGAGAGGAGAGAGCATGAAGATGACTCAGAAGTTCACCTAGCCTAGGGTGTTTGAGGAATTCAATAGTGTCCCCTTCTCAAGACTCCCTCTCTGTACTTTGAGTCTGAGTCTAGGGGGTGAGGGGCAGAGAACACTGTTGACACCCCCAGTCTCTGACCTTCATCCATCAGATTTTGGTGTTTCCATTTTCCCTCTTGCCAGCTGTGAGGAAACCTGAAGAAACCCCCACCCAGTATGGACCAGGTTATGTGGAAGACTCCAACCTGAGTCGAGAAAATCCCATACTTGTCATAGGAACAGGAGGAGGATGGAGACGACTCCTTTCCTCTCACCTTCTTCTCAGGGAAGATTCCCAGTCCTGTCTCCCCCTCCGCAGTGATCGGTGACTGGGTCTGAGATTGGTCTTCTGCTCTACAGAGAAGCGATTGTTGGGGATAACAGCTTTGTGAATTTATCCTGTGTGGAATGACCTGGGAGAAAGGAGTCTTATGGGAGGCCTGGTGGTGAAATGGGTTAAATGTTGAAATGTGGAGAGTTAGCTGTTGGAAACCACCGGCTGCATCACAGGAGAAAGATGAGGCTTTGTCTTCTCATAAATATTTCTGTCTTGGAAACCCACAGAGGCAGCTCCTGTCTGTCCATGCACTCTCTGCAGGTCAGAATGGACAATCTTGGCAGAACTCTTTGGGAGAGCCCTACTCCAGGTCAAGAGAAAGAAGACCCAGGCCCTCCCCAAATCAAGGTGCTTACTGCCCCCTGGGGGCGGAGGTGGAAACACCTGACCCTCCCAGAAAGGTCCACCCTGGACCCCAAACCTAGCTGTCTTGGAGTTGTCTCCAAGGACAGCAACGTTATGAGAGAAGCTGTAATAAGGCCATCGTTCTGCTTCTTCTCGCTCCCTCTGTCGGGTTTCCCCTTCACTTGACACGTGATTGCCCCTTCTAACCACTCACCTACTTCCCTCCAGCACCCCATTTCCATCTGTGGACTATGTTCCCTTTCACAGATGTGGCCAGAGGCTCCCCCCCTCACAGGGGTGGGTCAGTGGGACAAGCCAGGTTGAGGGTGACATTCTATTGAATCCAGTCATCAGAGTAGGACAGGTCAGAGGGGGACAAAGGGGAAAGGCAGCTGCTTTTGGAATCTCAAAATGCTGGCATAAAACTTCAGAGGGATCATGAGAGACAGAGCCTGGCTGTAGAGGTAATGCTGCAGGCATCTGTCTCTCAGCAGCGGAGGGACAGTCAGTGTGCAGCATGGATGAGGCTCTACCCAGGGGCCCCTCTCCGGAGACGTCCCATCAGAGTGCAATCCGGTGGAAAGCTGCAAGGACCGGTCTCCTCCTTTGTGCCCCGCCAGCATCTTCTTTGGAGAGTCAGAACTCAGGGCAGTGTGCCTCCATGGAGTGACATCTTCTGCCCGTGGACAAGTGGACGATTTCCCCAGGCCTTCCTGCAAAACTCAGATATGGGGTGTAGGGGATGAGTGATGACCCAAAGATGATCAGGTCTGCTTCATGGCCACAAGCCATCCCTCTGCCACTTGTTCTGCTCTGGGCGATCACTTGAATGGCCCTCCGTAGGGATTCTAGACCGAGAGCTTCCCATGTGAGAAGGAGAACCAACACCGGAGAGAATGCTGGGCACTGTGACCTTGACCTCCAGCTGCCGATGGCCAATGACCCTGAGTGTGAAGTTGGGCAGCAGGTTCCTGCCCCCTTTGCTGCCCTCTGTGTCACTGGGCTCACGGCCAGCTCCCTCTGCTGGGACTCATGGCACAGTCTCAGCCTGGCCTCCCGATGGTCAAGGTCGCCTCATTTCCTGAATGGGAGCCAGAGAACTGATGAGGGATCCCTGTGGATGGGGACTAGCAGCATGGAATGGCCAGGCGGGGACTCTGGCCTGGTTTCTGCCCGTACCAACGAGTATAATCATGCCTAGGGCTGGATTCTGAGCAGCTGACATTTCCATTCTGTCCCATGGTCACCCACATGAGGGTGGTTGAGCCAGCTCATGGGGACCAGGGAGCCTACAGGAGAAGCGAGAAGGGAGCTTTGAGGCCTCCTGCCCCTCCTTTCCAAGTGCTCCTTCCTGAGGCTGTGAGTGAACTGAGCTCGGGGGGGGGGGGGGGCAGGGAGCAGAAGGAACAGGGAGAGAGGGCAGCTCCCCTATGGAGCTGAGCCCGAGGGGTCATGGGAGAGCGAGGAATGGCTGCAGGAGAGAGACGCAGGCCTGGGTGAAGACAGCGGAGCTCTGCCTACTGAGCTCACAGCTCAGCTGACGTCCAAGGTCCTCCTGTCGCTTCTGAGTGTCCCTGGTGTCAGCACGTTTAGGTCTTTATGCAGTTTCATCTCCTCTCTGGGGCCCACATGGGCGAGCCAGAGGAGGATGGCTTGTATTTTCCAGCCTGGCCCTTGAGTGGCCCTTGAGTTGGGAAATTCAGTCTTGTCTACAGGAGGGCCTTCGCAAACTCTACCCTAGGCCTGGCTGTGTGGGATGGCTGTGTTATTGCAGCTTGATATTGGGCTAGACTAGGCCTCCTTTAAAGTCCGTTGATGGCATCTGATGCAGCAGGACGTGGTCCTGGGGCTTCACTACCTTCTCTCTCTCCTTCGTCTTCACTCAGGGTCTCCCAAGACTTAACTCTTTCTGTCCCCTGCCACCCCGTCTCCCAAGAGGCATTTAATGTGGACATGCTCTTGTGCCATGAGGACATTGTGAGACAGGCCAGGTATGCTGGTTCCATCCACACTCCCTCGTGTGAATTCATCAGCTGATCCACACAGGTGCCTGCAACCCTGGAATGACACCCTCCCCAGTGGGTCGACAGCTGGCATTGACTAAGCTTTTCTCCCCTCTCCTTCTAGACAATCTCATTCTTGTGTGCTCTCCTACAAAGCTTGAATGCAGGAGTTTCCTCAAACTTTTTAAACAGGGGGCCAGTTCACTGTCCCTCAGACCGTTGGAGGGCTGGACTTTAGCTAAACAAACAAACAAACACACGGCTTCCTCGCTGGGGCTGCATCCTCATCAGCATGTCCTGCCGCTTTACCTTGCTGGCGGGGGATGTTTGGTGCCATCGACTGGGTCCTGATCCATAATGACCCGAGGCGCGGACAGAGGAAGCCCCGCCAAGCCCTGTGCCATCCCTCACAAGTGGTCCTCTGTCCAAGCCCTTGGTTGCAGCCCTGGTGTCCACCCATTTCCTTGAAGGCCTTCCTCTTTCCCCTCCCCAAGGAGGCTGTCTTCTCCACCGACTGGTCTCTCCTGACCACAAGTCCGCCATATGTAAGACTTCCCTTCCTTCCCTCCTAGAAACACTGGCCATTCTTCTTCCCAGAAAGATTGGGTTGTCCTTTTTGTAGCCCATGCGATTTGCAAGCTTCTTGTCCAGCACTCTGGCTCAAATGCAGCGAGTCTTCTTCAGTCTGCCCTATTCCATCTCCAACTTGCACACAGCCGGGAGGTCCTGGAGAAGACATGGCTGGGGTCATGAGCGCCTGAGTCCTCCATGCAACATCCCTGCTTCCCGATAGTCTAAAGACTCTTGCGCAGCAGACTTACCCCAGGCTGCACCCATGTCGCTCTCTTCAGTGCTGTTTCCATGCACACTGACTGTACACCCACAGGACAAAATCTCGGCTTCAATCTTTCCTCCTCTTGGTCCAGTGCTGAGGACTTTGGTCTTCTTTACATCAAGTTGGAGTCCCCAGTGAAGCTGCCCTCCTTCACCTTCCCCAGCACGTGCTTCACCTGCTCTTCACGCTCAGCAAACAGGCTTGGGCCATCTTCATAGCACAGGATGTTCATCAGCCTTTCTTCAGTCCTGAGACCATGTCCTTCTTCGTCTGCGAGGATGAGTGCTCTGCCATGGGGTGTTTTTATTCCACCATCTTGCAGGACACCAAGCTGCTTTGCCAGTAACACACCCTCTGCAGAGCCTGTCTGGAAGACAGCAGTGAAGGTGCTGGGCCAGGGTCAGCTATGACTTGTCCCCGACCTCCTGAGGCTTAGAGGGAATGGGCAACTCCGACAGAGGGGCTGGGTTTGTGTCTCACTTCCCCGTCTGCCTGTGTCACTGTGGGGATTACCACTGCTATCAAATGACATACAGTAATAGTCAGCCTCATCCTACGCCTGGGCCCTGCTGATGGTCAGAGTGGCTGTGGTCCCTGAACTGGAGCCAGAGAATCGGTCAGGGATTCCAGAGGGCCGCTTGCTGTCTTCATAGATGACCAGCACAGGGGCCTTTCCTGGCTTCTGCTGGTACCATTGACAATATTTGTTTGGAAGGAGTTCTCCAGAGCAGGTGAGGGTGGCCGTCTCTCCCGGGGACACTGCCGCTGAGCGTGGTTGAGTCAGCTCATAGGAGGTCACAGATCCTGCTGGAGAACAGAGAATTACCTGAGGTCCAGGACTCCTTCCCTAGGAAGGCCCCCTGAGGTTAGGACTGGCCTGAGAGAGGCTGAGGGCAGACAGGAGGAGTGAGTCCAAGGGCAGGGCCGAGGGGGCACACCTGTGCAGAGGGTGAGGAGCATCAGGAGGGAGGGGGCGGCCATGGTGCAGAGACCTGACGTCTGTCTTCTGAGTCCACAGAGGGGTGGGGTTTCCAGAACCCTCTTATTCCTCCCCAGGTCCTTTGACCTTGAGGGAGTTTGGTCTGCATGCAAATTCTCTGCTCCTTTGGGGCCTCCCATGAGCCAGCCCTGGGGCTGGTTCTAGATCAGTATGAGTGGAGTGTCCCACAGACTCTCTGAGCCACACCACCTCTCTCCCATTGATCCTGTGCTTACACCTAGTCACCTGTCAGACAAGGTGGAGCTGCCCCTGGGGGGTTCCCCACATTGCAACCCTTTCCAGGTGTGGAAAGCCCCATCATTTTCCCATCCCATACAAATACACAGGCTGCCGCTAAAAATGGAACATGCTACCCATCCAAGGTCATCCTTTCCAATCAAGCAAGCGTAAGACTACATCTCATAGGCTCTGCTTACACTGTCTGGCACCCCTCTTTCTCTGAGGGCAACCATGGGCAGAGGGCAACATCGCTCCCGGCCAGGAAGGAGGCGCATTTGTTCCCTGCACATCAGGGAGTCATACCAAGCCAGCCCGTGCTAATTTTACCGGCTAGAGACTGCATCCCGGTCAATCAGAAATCCTAAACAGATGTAACTAAACACAAACTCCCTCCTATCGATCCATGCCATGCTGACTCCAAGTGACCCTGAAGGACAGAGTCCTACTGGCCCTGGGTCCCCGACTTTGTCCGTCCTTAAGCAGCAGATAGTCTTACATTTCTTTCTCAGACACGCTGGTGTTTTTGAACCCCTGACCTTGTATTCCGCAGGCCAACATTTAGCCACCAGGCCTCCTCCACATCTCTTTAGGGAGAGTCAGTTGACGGGAGACCTTGCTTTCGCAGGATTTTCTAGGCTAGCTGGTGGTTAGGAGATCGAATGGCAGGAGTACCTAGTCTCAGAAGCCGTCATGGGGTGGGAAAGGGTGTAATTGTTCACAACGGGTGATCTGACAAGCCGGGTAAGTAGCATGGGCCTCTTGCCTGTCAACTAATCTGCCCCCGGACACTAAGTGACATGGAACCTGAGCATGAAGGGAATATACCCAGAGCAGTGGCATTCTCCCTGGAATTGGGGTGCCACAGGGGAGGAGAGATCATGGTGTCTGGACACAACAGAACATAAGGCCACTCTCTCCGGGATCAGTTGTCTGCACTGTCTGGGACGACATACTGGGAACGGGAAGAACACAACTCTGGAACCCCTGTGTCCCCACGGAGCACCTCACTCTCAGGTCTGTCTCCTCAGGGAGCACCACCCCTGAGGATGCTCTCTAGCTCATTCCTGGCCCAATATATCCATCACTTTTCTAGGGAAAGGCCATGGCACCGTGCTTCCAGTCAGGGAGCTGAGGGTCCTGCATTTGTGAGTCTTACAACAAGGCCTCACACCTGAGAGGGTCGTGAAGTTGTCCTGGTCTTCTAGCCTAAGACCACCACAAGCACCTGTGTCTTCCCTGCAAGGTGGTCTCCCACTTTGGTCCTGCCAGGACAAGGCTGCCTCTGTCTGTGTCTGTCTGTCTGAAATGCCCCTGCCTGCAGTGTGACTGCCCCCTGCTGGTGGAGGTATTTTTCATCGTCTCCTATGCAAGTGGAAGTTGGACATTGAATAAAAAGGACCAAAGAAAGAAGAATTGGTGCATTTGAATCGTGGTGCTGGAGAAGAACATGCAATACATCTGGGACTATTAAACGGATAAAGTAATCGCTCTCTGAAGAAGTATGGCCAGAGTGATTCTTAAAGACATGGATAGGAGACATGTTGTCAGGAGAAACCAGTTCCTGGAGAAGGACCTCATGTTTGCTGAAGAGGAGGGGCCGTGAAAAGGGGGAAGCCTTCAAGAGAATAGAATCCTGGAACAATAGAATCCTGGAAAACGATTGATTTTTCTGCTGTGAATTAGGTCACTATAGGTTGGCATGCACTCATGGCAGGTAATAACAACAGCTGGTGAAGTGGCATTGAGACCAGAACCTCCCTCTTCTTGGTGACTCCAAAGCCCAGGGTCTCCTGAATGGCTCCAGATGAGGGGGCATGGCCCGTGACTGCTGAGCCCACTCTGACTGTAATGAACCCATGTGTGTCAGAGGACAATTGTGACCTGCCTGGTGCCAACAACTGGTCTGTGATTGATGGAGTTCCAGGACTTTCTTAGTGGTCCTGACCTTCTAGTCCTTCAGTAAGCAGCTCAGCGCATGCAACATTTGTATCACCCATGAATGTTGGGATCATGGATCCCAGCTGTGACAGTCATGTGCTTATGTTAATTTTATGATTGAAACGTAGGGGTGGAGTCTAGCCTGTGAATCTGGAGATAGCCATTGAGTAGCCAATGATGCCTTTATGTGGGCATGGCTTTCTCCTGAGACTTCTGGGAAATATCGGGATATTCCCCTTGTGGAGTTGAGAAGCTATTTTCCCCAGTTGTTGGGAGTTAGTCTCAGAGACGATGAATCATGGACAAGACAAGATGGCAGCTTCCGAGAAGCTGGAGGAGCTGGCGGAGAGACCACACGGCTTGGCCCTGACGGAGTCAGACCTCTGAAGCAGGGGCGGCCACATGGAGACCTCTGTCAGCCATGAGTTGTTTCTGCTGTTGATGGACCCAGAGCCCTGGAAGAAAGGAGCCACGTGGAGATTCCTGCCAGCGCCGGGATTCTGCACCCACTGACCTGTGACTTCGTGAGTCGGAAGGAGACTTTAGAGACTGATTTTGGGCATATGGGTGAATATCAGACTTATGACTTTGAACTGGACTGGGCTTAATGTCCTCTTCCTCTTGTATATAAACCTTTTCCTGATATCTATATGCGTCTCAAGGAAATTTGTTCCTCTTGTGTACCTGGGCTAGCACACCAGCCTTCCCTATGTGTGAGGCTACAGAGCCCACGACAAAGAAGGAGGGTGTGCTGGACCCAGGGAGGCAAGGTCAGGAGCTGTGGTCCATTTCCTCTGGGGAGTGTCCTTCTGGGTCTGTTGCACTTAGAGGAACAGAGAGAGCTTGGCCAACGACACCTCTCTGCACAGGTGTCCCACCCTCAACAGACAAATGCTTCTTCTGAGAGAGCTCTCCCACTACTGGTGTTAGCAGAAGGCAATTCCTGTGTGTTGTGGCAATGAGGTCTCTGACCCCCACCTCCCTGTGGCCCTCCCCTTCCGCCTGCTTTCCACATGCTCCTCCAGCAGCAACAACACCAGATCAAACCCTCCTCCATGCTGAATCTTGGGCCAATTCTTTTTTTTATCATTCTCTTGGGGGTTCATAAATGATGTTCACCATCCATACATCTATCCATTGTGTTTTTTTTTTTTTTTTTGGTTTTTGGGGCATCACTGGCCCCTGGTGGTGGGAGTAGGAGGCCCAGCCTTGCTCATCTATCCATTGTGTTAGGCACATTTGTACATTTGTTGCCCTCCTCATTCTTGAAACATTTGCTTTCTACTTGAGCCCTTGATATCAGCTCCTTGTTTTTCCCCTTCCTCCCCATTCCCCCCTCCATTATGGACCCTAGATGATTTATAAATTATCTTGTCATATCTTACACGGTCTGACATCTCCCTTCACCCACTTTTCTATTGTCCGTCCTCCAGAGAGGGGGTTATATGCAGATCCTTATCATTGGTTTCCCCTTTCTATCCCACCTTCTCTTCCCTGTCCTGGTGTCACTACTCTGACCACTGGTCCTGAAGGGATCATCCGTCCTGGCTTCCCCATGTTTCCAGTTTCTATTTGTACCAGTGTACATGTTCTGATCTAAATAGATTTGTAAGGTACAATTGGGATAATGATAGTGAGGTCAGAAGGAAGTATTTAAAACTAGAAGAAAGTTGTATGTTTCAACATTATTACGCTGCATCCTGACTGACTCATCTCCCACCCACCCCCCTTCTGTAAGGGGATATCCACTTACCCACAGATGGGCTTTGGGTCCCTACTCTGCACTGCATCTTATTCACAATGATAAGATTTTTAGTTCTTTGATGCCAGACACCTGGTTTCTTCAACACTTCATGATCACTCAGACTGGTGTACTTTGTCCATAGTGGGCTTTGTTCCTCCTGGGCTAGAAGGCCACTTGTTTACCTTCAAGCCTTTAAGACCCCAGATGTTATATCTTTTCATAGCTAGGTACCATCAGCTTTCTTCACCACATTTTTGTATGCACTCAATTGTCTTCAGAGACCGTTTCAGGAAGGTGAGCATCATGGAATGCCAGTTGGATAACTTTGATGTCCTTCTATTGTCTTATGCTATTAGTTAGGATCTGCAGTGTGGTATTGAATAGAAGTGGGGACAAGGAACATCCTTGTCTAGTCCCCCTTTTCAGTGGGATTGATTTAGTCTCTTCTCCATTGACTATGATGCTAGCTCTTGTCTTTTTATAGATAGCTTGTATTAACTTCAGGAACCACCCTTCCATTCCTAGCCAACTAAGCATCTTAATTAGGAATGGCTGCTGTGTTGTCAAAAGCTTTTTCTGCATCTATAGATAATATCGTGTTTTTATACCTCCTCTTATCAATGTGGTGTATAATATTGATGGATTTTGGGATGTTAACCATCCCTGCATCCCTGGGATGAATCCAATCTGATCATGATGGCTGATGAGTTTTATGTACTTTTGTGTTCTATTATCCAAGATCTTGTTGAAGATTTTTGCATCTATGTCCATTAGAGATATTGGTCTATAGTTCTCTATTCCTGTGGGATCTCTGCCCTGTTTGGGTATCAAAGTTATACTGGCTTCGTATAATAAATTTGGGAGTTTTCCATCCTTTTCCACACTCTCAAATACTTTGTGGAGCATCAGTGCCAGCTCCTCCCTGAATGCTTTTATGAATTCTCCAGAGAGGGCATCTCCTGGGAACTTTTTGTGTTGACAGTTTCTTGATCACCATATCTACTTTTCTTTTGCTGTGGGTTTGCTTGGGTTCCTCTATCAGGGAGAGTCTAGAAAAGGGTTGTTTTTGCAAGCACTTGGCAGACCAATTCTTTCTGATTCTTACTAGAGAACGTGTGAAGAGTTTAATTTCTGCCTCTAGGTTCCCCTCCATTAAGCCTTCAAAGGACAATCATTCCTGAGGGAGGCAGTGTTAGGCTGGGTTCCCTAGAGAAGGCAAACCCTTGACTCTTGTATGTATATGTGCATCAAAGGAGAATTATATTCAGAAAGAGCTCACTGGTGGAATTGCACCAGTCCATTCCAGTCTCAGTGCCTGGATCAGATGTAAGATCCTCGTCAGCTTTTCGGCATTCCTGTAGCAGCAGGGCCTGATCCACAGCAAACAGGAGGACCAAGAAAAGAGGCAACAGGCTGGTGGTGGTAGAGTTTAGTGACTCTCCAATTGACCAACTACACCCAAGGCTCCCAGTCAGCCGATGGCTCCTGGGATAAGCAGGCAGATGAACCGGAGGTGAATGAATCAGATCCGGAGTCCAAATCCGGCAGCAGAAATCTGCTAGCTTCCACACAGTCAGTCTATACTGAGAGTAGACCACACGCTGAGCGAAACCTACACCAATCACCTTAAAGCTCTGACAACATTCAGGATGTCCGTTCTCTCCACAGTTTTACTGTCCAGCCCAGCAGAGAGTTGACATGATCTTCCACATCACAGCCTGGGAGAATCCCGGCCCCCCAAGTTGACATCCACCTTAACCAGCACAGAAGGGGATCATCAGCCTGAGGTGACGGGAAGCCAAACTGTTGGTGCTGACTACAGAAGATGGACAACCAAGACACTCCCACAAGGTCAGACCTGGTGGCAGGTACATCCATCACTGCTGTGGGCAGGACTTTGGATGCTGGGAAAGGACAGGCACTGGGACACAAATGCAGATGAGAACGACTTATGAGACTGGCCTTAGATGGCAAGCGTGTGCACATCACCAAGGATAACCTCAGCCAGATGACTGAAGGCAAGAGCAAGTGTTCCCCTTTCGGGGTTGGTGGCACAGTTGGGTCTGTGTGCTAACTGTGGGCTGCTCACCACACATTCTGGAAAGGTTTCCACCAGAAGCTCCCCTGGACAAGGACTAGCTTTTCCACTCCTGTCAAGAAGGACAGGCTTAGAGATGCACAGAGGCATCTCTACCCCCCAGTGAACCTGCAGTCAGAGTCCACTGGATGGCAGTGAGCTATACAGACATGCAGGATCCACCAACACTTTGTCTTCCCCTCCCCTTCAGTTGGAACTGCACCAGCACCACCTGCACTTCCAGCCACTCTGAGGATCAACAAATATGAAAACAACTTCCTGGGTCCAGGACCTGGAAATGCTAGATTCTAGCACATCACAGTCCACTAGAAGAACTGGCCCCCATCGCAGCTGCCCTCTCTGTCCTTGGATTCAAGAGGGAAGCACAGCTGCAGGAGAGACTCTTGTTGGATAAAAGTCAGAGCAAAGGAAGCCAGTTCTTTGTTCTCTTTATTCCTGCAGTGGAGTCGAGGTCGACTCACAGCGGCTCTGGAGGACAGGGGAGAACCGGCTCAGTGGGACTCTGAGACTGTCAGTCTTCAACAGAGGAGAAAGTCAAACGGTTCACGTCAGGATCGGCTGATGGTTTCAAACGTCTGACCTTGTGTTTTGTAACCCACTGCAGAATCACTATGCCACCAGGCTCCGAACTTAGAGTCAAAGAAACTGCGACCCTGTCCTTGCAAATGCCATGTGTGGCCATGACTGTTTGATTTTCTGAAACACATTGGAGGACTGGGAAGGGGCCATGGTGAGGAGACATGGATTCCACCAGCTTCCTCATGACTGTCATCCCCTCATCAATCAGCTGTCTGCTCTGACATGCAGGGTGCTTCTTGTTCCAGGGCATTGACCTGAGTTGGGGGTAGCACGCCCTCTGCAGAGACTGTCTGATAGACAGCCAGGAGGGAGTCCATAGGGCTCAGGCCATGTAAACTGGATTATGGCAGGCTCAGTCTGTGTCCCCAACACGTGGGGCTTCGAGGGAATGGCTAACTCCGACAGAGGGGCTGGGTTTGTGTCTCACTTCCCCGTCTGCCTGTGTCACTGTGGGGATTACCACTGCTATCAAATGACATACAGTAATAGTCAGCCTCATCCTCCGCCTGGGCCCTGCTGATGGTCAGAGTGGCTGTGGTCCCTGAACTGGAGCCAGAGAATCGGTCAGGGATTCCAGAGGGCCGCTTACTGTTTTCATAGATGACCTGCACAGGGGCCTGGCCTGGCTTCTGCTGGTACCAATAACAATATTTGTTTGGGAGGAGTTCTCCAGAGCAGGTGAGGGTGGCCGTCTCTCCCGGGGACACTGCCGCTGAGCGAGGTTGCGTCAGCTCATAGGAGGTCACAGATCCTGCTGGAGAACAGAGAAGCATGGGGCCCTGGACCCCTTTCCTAAGAAGTCCCTCCACCCGGGGTGGTTAAGGCTGAGGGACAGTCAGGAGAAGTGAACCCATAGACAGGGTTGAGGGGAACACACCTGTGCAGAGGGTGAGGAGCATCAAGAGGGAGGTGGCGGCCATGGTGCAGCGACCTGAGGTCTGTTTACTGAGTGCACAGCGGGGTGGGGTCTCCAGAACCCTCTTATTCCACCCCCGGGTCCTTTGGGGTTGAGGTGGTTTGGTCTGCATGCAAATTCGCTGCCTCTTTGGGGCTTTCAATGAGCCAGCCCTGGAGGGCAGTTCTAGTTCAAGATGGGTGGAGCTTCTCACACTCTCTGAGTCGCCTGCCCACACCGCACCTAAGTCACTGCCAGGGCTCCATGCTGACTCCTAGCAGCAGGATAGGACAGGGCAGAGTAGACCCTGTGCGCCTCAAGACGGCCATGCTTGACGACAGTAGAGTGCCCCTTCTTTCTCCCACTTACTATGAACAATCCTGCCTTAAGGAAAACAGCAACTTACAAGTGAACGGTATTCTTTGTCTAACAGCCACGCAGAAGAATACATCTGCACAGTTTCTGCCGGCAGCTGCTGCCACCCCTCATTCATCAGAGCAACTCCTGACAGAGGGCAGCGTCGCTCTAGGCTGGGAAGGAAGCCCACCTGTTCCCTGCACATCAGGGAGTCAGCCCCACTCAGTCTGTGCTCAGCTTCCTCACCAGATACCACATCCCAGTCAACAGACAGGCCTCAACAAACCAACTCAAACCCAAACCCCTCCTAGCAGGTCACCATTACCCAAAGTGACCTAGAGGGCAGAGTCACACTAGCCCCGTGCCTTTTTGGTGCTGGTGGTCTTTACAGCGGCAGTTAGTCTTCTCCTTCTCTCTCAGGTTTGAACTACCGACCTTATGTTAGCATGCCAGCATTCACATCCGGTCAGGGAGAATAAATGTGAAAAGAGTCTGTGATTTTTATAGGATGGTGAGTGAGGTTGGCAGAAGGGCAGATCCTGGCCAGACCTAGAAGCAGAAGTTTTCATGTGCTGCAAACGAACGTAATTGTTTGCTACAGATGATCTGGCAAGCAGGTAAGCAGCACTGGGTCCCTGCCTGTTAGCTGATCTGGCCCTGGATCCAAGGATACAGGGGACTTGAGCATGAGGTACAGCTGCCCCGGGTGATGACATTGTTCCTGGGCATGATCAGACTAAAGGTGGGAGGCTAGGCACAGGGGAGGAGAAGTTGTATCTCTGGACATGCCCAGGACAGAAGGTCACCTCCTCTGGCTCTGCATTCTCCAGGATGGCATGCTGAGAATGAGAAGAACACAAACCTGGGACCCCTGTGTCCTGACCCTCAGCTCTGTCTCCCCAGGGAGCACCAGCCCTGAGGACACTCTTTAGGTTGTTCCTGGTCCAATGTATCTGCCACGTTTCCAGAGAAAGGTCTTGGCACTGTGCTGCCAGTCAGGGAGCCCAGGCTCCTGCATTTGTGAGTCTTAGAACAAGGTCCCTCACCTGAGAAGGTGGATAGGATGTCCTGAAGACCACCAGGAGCAACTGTGTCTTCCCTGCAAGGTGATCTCCCTCTTTGGTCCTGCCAGAACAAGACTGCCTCTCTCTCTCTCTGCAATGCCACTGCCTGCAGCTTTGCTGGCCCTGCTGGTGGAGTATTTTTCATCACCTCATGTACAAGCGGTGACTGGGTGCTGAATACTGAAGACCAAAGATAGAAGACTCAATGCCTTTGGATTGTGGTGCTGGAGAGGAATATTCCATGTATCCCAGACTATGTGAAAGACAAACCGATCTGACTCCGAAGAAGTATGGCCAGAGTGCCCCTTAGAGATGAGGGTGGGAGCCTTTATCTCCATTCTTCAAGCATGCTTTCAGGAGACACGAGTCCCTGAAGAAGGCCCTCATGTTTGGTAAAGTGGAGGGGCGGGGAACAGGGGAAGCCATCACTGAGATGAACCAACACCATGGTTGCAACGACAGAAACTGGCACAGGAACAATGCGAAGGTGGCACAGGCCCAGACTCTCGTCTGTGGCCGTACATCCAAGAAGAGTCACATGAAGACATAGCTCACACCATGGTGCACAAGGGCACATCCCATCCAGTTCAAGTCCGCGGATCATCTGTGGCTCTTCAGCGCCTCCAACTCCTGTAGCAGCAGGGCCTGATCAAAAGGAAACGGGAGGACCAAGCAACCGAGGCCACACAGTGATGACTTCTGAGTTTTATCAATTTGAGATGGGCAGTATGGATCCAAAGCCCGCCCGGGGCTGATGGCTCCTGGGACAAGCAGGTAGTTTAGCAGGAGGTGACAGCATCAGATGCCGGAGCCAAATCCGGCACGCGAAATCATGTAGTTTCCATACACTGTCAGTTTCTGGTGAGAGCAGGCTACCCTGTGAATAAGCCCCCATGAGTCATCCCCACGCTGGGACCCCATCCGGGATGTCTGTTCTGCCCACAGCTTCACAGTAGGGTCCAGCAGAGAGTTGACACGCTCTACGACATCACAGCCTGGGAGAGTCCTGGCCCACCCAAGTTGACAGTCACCTTAACCAGCACAGAAGGAGACCATCAGCCTGAGGCCACATGAAGCTAAAGTGAAGGTGCTAATTCCAGAAGATGGAAAACCAAGACCCCATCCCACGGGTCCCACCTGGTGTCAGGCATATCCGTCACTGCTGTGGGTGGGGCTTCAGAAGCTGGGAAAGGACAGGAATGGAGACAGGCGCATACATGCGGATGAGAAGCACGTACTGGTCTGGTTCTGGGCCTGGAACAACATGACCACATGGCGGACACCGTGTGTGCTAAAGCCAGCTGGCCCTGACACAGAGTTGCCAGCAGCTGATGTCGCCAAGGACACACTCGGCCAGTCTACTGAAGGCAAGAGCAGGTGTTCCCCTGTCAGGGCTGCTGGCAGAGCTGGGTCCACATTGGGCTGCAAACCGCAATTTCTGTAAAAGTTTCCACCCTGGGGCACCCTTGGGGGGCAGCTCTACGGCGGGGGACCCCACAGCATTGGGGGGAGTTGGGTAGAGCAGGCCCCTGTTCTCAGACTGAAATGCTTGGGTCTGGTCCATTTCTTGGCGCAGTTGTCAATCGCACTGCTAATAAAGGAGCGCGACCCTCCTTCTTCTGTAGCGTGCTGGTGGTCCTCCAGTCTCATCCTGACCAGGCTTGAAACCACAGATGGCAAGGGGGGGTGGGTTGCCCCTCACAGAAGTGCTGGGAGGCTGCTGGGAGATATCCTGTGGGAGATGATGGCATTGACCTCGTCTAATCTCAGGTCAGAGAAAGAGAGCCATCAAGTGCATCAGCCTGGTGCAGACACACCTGACCTGGCCCGCATGTCATTCAACGTGATGTCCCGATCCAGAGGCCTGGGAACGAAGATGGGTAGGGGACGCAGAGAATGGAGACAAGACAGGATTCTGATCCAGTCTCATTTATTGGGGCAAAACTCAGGGTGTATAAAGCCAATGGTCAGGAGTAAAGGTCACAGCTTATGCTAATGAGGTAGAGTCAACAGGGGTCAATCCTGGATGAGTGCCAAATAAAGGGAAAAAAGGGCGCGTATGTTAATAAGGGTGATAAGGGGTGAGTCTTTCAGCCAATAGTGGCAAAGGTTTATCCCGAACGTCACTGTAGCGGAACTAGGTGTCCTTTGTGCATCTGGTGGTCTTTGCTAAAGGCCTGGGGCGGAAGGGATTGTTTGCAGAGCAAACAATGGCCTTTGAATCCGGCTCTCCACACACACCTTCATGGTCCACCCTCAATGGTGAACCTTATTCTGACACTAGCTGTGCCTCCTATGGAAAGCTTTCCTTTCGAGCTGTCTTCCATAAGTCATCGCATCAACCACACAACAGCCTAGACTCTGCTTAGGGTTATTAATCAACAGCAACTCACCTCCCTGCCAACTGAAGTGACGCCAACACACAGCGCCTCTATAGGCCAAGCTAGCCCCATCTTTCTTCCAAGGAAACGAATGTGATTCCAACAGAGAACCTCTTCCTAGCCGGGACAATACACGACCACTCTATGGTCACGGCTCCTCGTGGGGCTTCATAGGGAAGCATCGTAAGCTAAATTCCATTCCCCCTCAAAATGTATGTTGTTACTCCTAGGCCCCATGAATGAATGGATTAATCCTTGGGTTGTGCACTGCACCAGTTGTTCAGGGGGAGAAAAGTAGATCTGCCCTTAAGGATTTACCATCATCAAGAGACTCAAAGGAGCAGTTCCACTCTGTCCTCTAGGTCCACTCAAGGTCAAATGGGCTCCCTGTCAGTGGACTCGCTTTCTACACCTGGAAAACATTGGAATGCTACTTCAATGTTGAAAACTCACCCACCTATGAATTCAAGCTCTCTGTTTGCACTCTATAACAGGAGCCCTGCTGGCATCATGGTTATGCCCTGTGGCGGTCATGTATTGGAAATGTCAATTTCATGATTGAGATATAGGGGTGGGGTCTAGTCTGTTAATCTGGAGAAAGCCATTGAGTAGTCAATGAGGCCTCTGTGTGGGCATGGCTTTCTCCTGAGAATTCTGGGAAATTATGTGGTGTTTCCCTCGTGGAGATGAGAGACCATCTTCCCAGTTGTTGAGACTCAGTCTCCGAGATGACGAACTATGGACAAGACAAGATGGCAGTGTCCGAGGAGCTGGAGGAGCCGGAAGACAAGCCACATGGTCTTACCCTGATGGAACCAAACCTCTGAAGTTGAAGAAGTCATGTGGGGCCTCCTGCCAGTGTTAAATTGCTTCTACCAACACTGGATGCTGTTGATGGACCCTGAGCCCTGGAAGCGACGAGCCATGGGGAGACCCCTGCCAGCGCTGAATTCTGCACCCACTGGCCTGTGACCTCATGAGTCAGAAGGAGACTTTATAGACTGATATTGAACATATGGGCTAGTGTTGGATTTATGCTCTTGGACTGGACTGGCTTGGGATGCTTTCTCAATGTCCCATCCCTCTTATATATCAACCTTTCCCTTATACTCTTATGCGTGTCTATGAATTTGTTTCTCTAATCTACCCGGACTGACGCATGCCCTGAGGTGCCAACTGCAAGGTCAGCTGTATGAAACCACCAGCAGCTCCACTGAAGAAAGACCAGGCTCTCTCTCTGCTCCCGTCAAGAAGGACAGGCTCAGAGATGCACGGTGGCATCTCTTCCCTGCCCGACAGGGTCCCCATGAGTCACAATGCACTGGATGACCATGAGCTAAACAAACACGCAGGTACCACGCACATATTTTCTTCCAGTCCACCGCAGTCTGGACCTCACCAGGACCACCTGCCCTTTCAGCCAGTCCTGATGAGCCCGATGCTTAATGACTTTGAGGATCAACCAATATCAAAACAACTTCCTGGGTCCATGACCTGGGAGTGCTGGATTCTAACACATCACAGTCCAATTGAAGAACTGCCCCCCATTGCAGCTGACGTCTGCAGGAGACACTCTTGTTAGATAAAAGTCAGAGCTAAGGAAGCCAGTTCTCTTGGTTCTCTTCATTCCTGCCGTGAAGTCGAGGTCGACTCACAGTGAATCTGTCACAGTGACAGGGCAGAACCAGGTCTGTGGGACTCTGAGGCTCTAAGTCTTCACCCAAATGTTTGTCCTGAGGAGCAGCTGGTAGTTTCAAGCTGTGAAACCTGTGTTTAGTAAACCCCCCCCCCTCACCACCACCACCAAAAAAAAAAAAAAAAAAAAACAACTAATATCCTACCAGATCTCCTAATTTAGAGAAATTGATGTGTCAAAAAACCCTGTCCTTGGGAATGCAATATGCCAACATGGCTGCTTGATCTTCTGAAGCATCCTTAAGGATTGCAAGGGATCCTGGTGAGAAGACATAGACGCCGAGAGTCCTCATGTGTGTCCCCTGCTCATCAGCTGGCGTTCTGCTCTGACATGCAGTGCGCTTCTTGTTCCAGTGGACTCACCTGATTTGGGGGTAGCACATCCTCCGCAGAGACTGACTGATGGACAGGAAGGTGGCACCCGAAGATTTCAGGCCACATGACCTGGACCACGGCTGGGTCAGGCTTTCTCCCCAACCTCCTGAGGCTTAGAGGTAATTGGTAACTGACAGAAGGGCTGGGTTTGTGTCTCACTTCCCCGTCTGCCTGTGCCACTGTGGGGATTTTTATTCTCATCAGATGACTGGCAGTAATAGTCAGCCTCATCCTCCACCTGGGTCCTGCTGATGGTCAGAGTGGCTGTGGTCCCTGAACTGGAGCCAGAGAATCGGTCAGGGATTCCAGAGGGCCGCTCACTGTCTTTATAGATGACCTGCACAGGGGCCTGGACTGGCTTCTGCTGGTACCAATATTTCTTTGGGAGGAGTTCTCCAGAGCAGGTGAGGGTGACTGTCTCTCCCAGGGACACTGTCGCTGAACGTGGTTGCGTCAGCTCATAGGAAGTCACAGATCCTGTCAGAAAAGAGAGAGGAAAAGAGTCTCAGGCTCAGGGAGGCCTTTCTAGAAGCTCCCCTTCCCCTAAGACTAGATTGTCTCAGATCCCCGTATGGGTGGTCTGTGGGGCTGGCCTAATGTAGGCTCTGGGGGCATCACCTATGCAGAGAATGAGAAAGGGGAGCAGGAAAGGAGTCCGGGCCATTGTGGGGTCACCTGGGTTCAACTTTCAGAGCCCACGGCTGCTCAGGGCCCTCAGGATTCTTATACCTTGCTACCCCTCTGGGGCAGAAATGGTTTGCACTTCATTCAAATTTGATCTCCCTTTGGGGCCTACAATAAGCCAGGCCAGAAGGGCAGATCAAGACCAGAAGGGGTGGTGCATCCTCTGTTTTTTTTTTTTTTCTTTTTCTTTCTTGTTTAAAAATTCTTTTTTTGGAGCTGGGGCGGGGGCATGCTCTTACAAAATCTTATAACAATCTGCCACTCAATGGTATTAAGCTAAAGTGAGCAGATGTCCTGTTTTTGCCAGGACAGTCCTGATTTTAAACATTTTTTTCCCCATGATGTTTTAAAAAAAGTCCCCCCAAAAAAATTTTAAAAAATTAAAAAGTCCCAATTTTTTGAAAGAATGCATGAAAAGCTAGGTAAGGGGGAGAGAATGGGAAGGTAAAATACCCCCTCTATCCCCCACTTCCTCCCCACCTCCGCCCCCCGATCAATGGTCTCTCACTTTACCAATGTTAAAATCTGGTCACTTTATAATTAAGCACATTTGTGCATATGTTGCCATCAACATTTCCAAAACAATTTTTAAACTGCTTTATTCGTTCTTTATCATATAATTCAATAGTTCAGTCACATTGGGAAGGATTATTCAAGGATCCCCACAATTAATTTGAGAACATTTTCTTATTCCTTGTATTCACTGTTATTCGCATAATGAATGTTCCAGTTGTGGCAAAAGTATACACACAAAACATTCTTCAGCAACTTTTACATACGTAATTCAGTGCCCTGGATTATACTCTTTGTATTGTACAGTCATTATTGATATCTTTTTCCTAATTATCCCAGAACATGTTCATGAAAGATTATCTGGTAAGCAAGGTGAGCCATGTGCTTCCCTTGCCTCTTGGCTCATATGTCCTGACCACCAACCCGAGGTGGGACTTGAACTTGATGTGCAGCTGCAATGGGCACCTGGGGTCCCCTGAAGACAGTGTCAGCCTGGAAGTAGGGAGGAGACAAAAGAGAAAGGGCAACAGGGTCTCTGGAAATGCCCAGGGCAGGTCAGCTTCTCCGGGTCCAGTGAGAAACAGTGAGGGATGTGGAAGATTCGCAGTGGTTCTGAGAGAAAAGGAGACGCTGATTTCCTGCTTCTTTCCGCATCCCCCTAGAGCATCTGAGTCTAAGCACTGGTCCCAGCCCTGCAGGGGTTGCTCAGGTCACACGTGGACCAGGTTCTCCTATCTCACTCCCTGGTCAGCATTCATTATGCCTAGACTCCTGGCCAAGGTGCGGAGACCCCTGCCCTAGTGAGACTTAGAATATGTTCCCTGAGCTGAGGGCACAGGTGAGGGTGTCCTGACCTTCGAGTCCAATGACAACCTGCTCTCTCTCCATCAAGTTGGTCTTCTGCTTAGGCTCCACCTGGCCTGCTCTTGCTCCTGTTGGCCTTCTCCGTGCAGTTTTGCTGCCCTCTTCTGGTGACCTGTCACCCAACCGAGTGTAGACGAGGGCCACCCCCAGTTTGTTGCCAAGTTGAATTTGCCCTAGGACGACCCTGTAGACTCGTACACCATCCTGTTTCTGTCGGCTGACTCTTCACAGGTGGATTCCCAGGCGTTCCTCTGGGTGGACTTGAACCTCCAAGCTTTCCGTTAGCAACGGAGCCCATTCATCATTGGTATCATCTATGGGTATCCTAGGTCTCACCTTGGGCCAGCCGGTGTCCCACGCCCCGCATGGTCCAGATTTCAGATGCCATCCTCCTCAATTGTGAGAAAATACATTGCTGCTCTTTTCCATCCACAGAAGGCATGTTTGTTACAGAAGCACTCGATACCTGCGCATCTCCATTGCAACAGCGACAGTACCAGCCATCCTGTTCACCGAGATCAAGTTCCAGGACCCATTGTCAACTCTTTCCCTTCCCTCCTGCTCCACATCCAAACGTTCCAACTCTAATCATAGCTGCACCAGAGAGACCCACTTCTACCCACCTCCACTCCCCTTCATAGTGTATCCAGGCAAGAGCCACGGGGTCTTTTCACTTCTACTGCATCCAGGTTTGCTCACTTACCAGCTGTTCAGCACAAAACCATTGCCCTCCTCCCCCCTCCCACACACACACACAAGGGCTATGCCCTCAAAGAGAAGACTATATTTTCTGGCACAGTAAGTAAAATCTATGACTAAAATCCTTGCCGTATCCATGGGACAAAGGTGAACCAGACACGTTTTGAAAACAAAGAAATACGAGAATACTTGTCTATGTATACACTGAAGCGTCTATGCCATTAACTCTACTTTCTGCAAGATATCAAGATCCTGAATTGGGACACCTTCAAACACTTGGAATCTCACGGAGGGCAGACCATGAAGAATCAATGAAGCTCAGTCTATGACTGAGTGAAGACTCCCGTCGCAGCTATCTCAATGGAGAGGTGGTTCACAGCTGATACATTTCAGAATTGGCTTTTCACTTTACTTCTCAACCTCCAAACTCATTTTTTGAAGGAGAGACATATTGGCCAGCCCCTGTTCCTCCATCTTTAGAGTCAGCTTCCAGATCCAGTTGTCTTCTTTGAGGTTAGCGATCAGGGGCAACACGAAGCAGATCAATATCTTGAGATCTTTGCTCAGTTGCCATCGCTGCACCATCAGACACTCTATGCAAGGTCTTCTGAGAGTTGCAGGAGGCGTCTTCCCCCACCACATTCTTTCCTAGTCTCCTTCCTCCTTCATCACATTAGCAGTGACACCGTCTTCATCTTGTCTCGCTGGTCAAGTCCTGGGATCTACTTCAACTGCTATTCAGAATCAGGGGCCAATAGCTCTTCAACCCCAGAGATCCTTCAGAGGTGACAAAGGCACTATACCAATTCTATTCCAGGGGGTTCAGCCAATGCCACAGGCCACCCAGCTGCTTTGGATGGGCCGTGTACTCGCACGACCCAAAGCCCTTTTTGTTGACCTCCTCCGAATGACTCCATGAATGAGCATTGGCATTTTCACTTCAGTTTGGCAGATGGTGACGTTGAGGCATGAAGAGAGAACAAGTAACTTGCTAGAGAACTCTGAGACTCAAACTGTGTTAGACACCCTGACCATCTTGGGACTCCAGACTGAGGACAAGGCAGATTATTATTGTGTGTGGTATACAACTAGTAGCACTTGCTACAGTGCTCCAGACCCAGGGGGAAGTGAGACAAAACCCTCTCAGAGCTCACAGGTTCCCACCTGCTCTGAAGATACTTCCTCAAACTTGTCCTCAAGGGCATTCAGGAGCAGCAACGCCTTGAAATTCTGGTGTACTCACTCATTTCAGAATCCCTTGAAAATCTGAAAGCCAATTGACCCTGAAGTTTGTCTTCATTCCATTTTCCTGTCACCTTCACATTTCCAGTAACCTCTTACTAAGACCTTAACTCTGCCATGACCTTGACAATAAAATGTGGCCTCTGATAGTCCCACTCATTGATATGCTGCCCGGAGTCTTAAATTTTTTGCCAATGGACTTTCAAGTTACAATACTTGGTTTCCATGAATCTTGAACAACAGAGGAAGAAGGATTTTGGGAACAGGAAGAGGATGTGGAATGTATGGTTAATTACCTCCATCAACAATCCCCTTCTTTACCAGGAGTCCTGAAGAACTGGATTGTGTTTGTCTACCATGTCACAATCTTCTGTACAAAGATTCATCAACCCCATTGCATATATCCCATACTAATACAGGTGTATCGACAGGGTTGGCACCATAATGTACTTATGCAGACCAGCCACACCTGTGTAGAGAACAGTTGCTGTTCAACAGTTGCTGTTGAAGGCAGCTACTCTGTTAAAAACTGCTATTCCATTGAAAGCAGCGGTAGTAGAGATAAAATGACAGTTCATGAATTATAATTACTGGGTAACTGTAAAATCAGTTACTGCAAAAAAAATCTGTGCCATGGAAACTTATTCTGGATGCTGACCGATCTTTTTATAGTCAGCTGTGGTTGATGTGAATACAGCCCCCTTGTGATAGTAACAGGTATGTAATGAACACAGAACGGTAAATCACAGGAAACTTTAATGAACTATAGTGACTGAACTATACCATGTATCATCTTATGTATCAATAAAGCTATTGTTATAAATTATTTTCATTAGCAAACAATCCCATGACATTTGATTGTGTAGAGAAGAACATTAAGAAAACATTAAGAAAAAGTGAGTATTTTTTACAGTATGGTTTTACCTCAATGACAGCAGGAATTGAGAAACTGCAATGTGTTATTTGTTGTGAAGTTCTATTAGTTGAATCTATGAAGTCAAACAAACTAAAACACCATTTTGATAGCAGGCATCTGAGCTTCACTTGCGAGGATACCAACTATTTTAGAAGCAAAGCTGATGGACTCAAGAAAGTCAGATTTGATTCTGATGGCAAGTGCCATGAACAAAATGGAGGAACTGTTGAAACTTCATATTTGGTGACACAGAGAATCACCAGAGCTATGAAACCTCACACCATTGCTGAGGATTTAATGTTGATAGTGGCCAAAGACATTGTTCGAGTTATGATTGAAGATGAATTTGTATGAAATTGAATGCAATTTCCTTATCTAATGACATTTGCCACAGAAGAATAGATGACATGTCTGCTGATATTTTGATCTGCTCCAATGCCAATATTTAACATCCAGCTTGATAAAGGAACAGACATTACAAACTGTTCACAGTTACTGGTTTACGTGAGGTATATTCATGATGACGACTTTAAACATGAGTTTCTTTTTCGCAAACTGCTTGAAACGACAACTACTGCACGTGATGTATCTGACCCAGTTGGTTCATTTCTGAAAGCACATACAATCCCTTGGGAAAAGGTTTGTGGTGTTGCACAGATGGTGCTCCAGCTATACTAGGCTGTCGATCTGGATTTCAACATTTGGCACTGAATAGGTCACCAAAGGTCCTCAGAACTCACTGTATGATTCATCTGCAAATATTAGCAATGAAGACACTGCTACAAGAGTTATAAGAAGTAGTGAAAAGCATCATAAGTTCTGTCCATTTTGTAAACGTGATCACTTTAAGCAGTTGACTGGTTTCACAACTGTGTAACGAGTTGGATGTGCTGAATAATGTTCTGTTATTTCACACTGAAGTGAGATGGTTGTCAGGAAGAAAAGTTTTAAAACCTTCTTTAATCAGCAAGACCGCGGTTTGAAGCACTCTTCAGCAATAAAAGCAAACTGCAGAAAGTAGCTTACTTAGTGGTCATGTTTGCCATCTTAAATGAACTAAATTTATCATTGCAAAGACCAAATGCAACATGCCTCAATTTGTCTGGAAAGATCGGATCATTCCAAATAAAACTTCAGGTTGGTTAAAAAAAAATAAAGGTGGATGAAAATAAAATGTTCCCCCACCCTCATAAACCCTGGATAATGTGTACATTATTATTATTTTCATCTATCACACTGATCACTGTCTCCCTTCCCTCATGTTTTCTGTTGTTCTTCCCTCTATAGAGGGGTGTATGGTTATGTATCAATCATTATGATCAGTTCCCCCTTTATCCCTTCCTCTCCCTCTCTACCCCCCACCCTTCTGGTATCACTATTTCCAATCCTGCGGTCTGTGTGCTGTGAGCTCCCATCCCTTTCTATGTTCCGGGCTAGTCTGAAATGAGAAGCAACATTCAGGTCATGGCAGTGAGGAAGCCTCAAAGAACCAGAGGAACAGAGTGTGGTTCATGGATGCTTTACTGCCCCCTGGTGACTCATCCCTCCCCTGTGGCCCCTCTGTTGGGTGGTTGTTCCACTGTCTACAGATGGGCTTTGGAGCTCTGCTCCACCCCCACCTGCCCCCATTCTCAACAATATGCTTTGGTTTGCTAAGTGTCTGCTGATGCCTATTACTTGGTCTCTATGACTCCTCATGATCTCACCACTGGCATGCATCTTCCATGTGGACTTGTTGCTTCACTGCTGAATGGTGGCATGTATAACTTCAAGCCTTTAAGAACCCAGATTCTACATCATTTAATAGCCAGGCACCATCACCTTCTTCACCACGGTTTTTTATACACCCCTTTTATCTTCAGCGATTGTGTTGGGAGGGTGAACGTCTCAGACTGCTGATTTGTTAGAACAAAGTGTTTTTGTATTGAGGAAGGGTATGAAGGGACCCAAGGTCCATTGCCGTATATTGTCGTATAAATATGGACCAATGCCTTCATTTTTGTGGATTGAGATATTTACATATGTGCACTCCTGCGCTTATATCTCTAACCACTGTTTTGCTTCCTTGGTCCTTCCTGTTTCCTTTTACCTTCCTCCTGCCTCACAGTCACTTTCCCCTTATTTCTGCCTCTTGATGGCTCCTCTTACCTAGCTTGCTGTTTCTCCAAACCCCCTCCTTCTACCCTACCCCCCCTCAAATCCCTGTCTCCTCCTTGTTATTGACTCCAGCACCCTGGCTGTTTCTCTGTCCATGGCATAGCTTGCTCACCAACCCTCTCCCCCACCCAGGTCTCCGCACTGCTCTCTCCTTGGGCATCCTATCCTCTATAGGTAGGTACACTGACTATGACATAGCCCAAACTGATTCTTTTAAATGAAAATAATAAATAAGAGAAAAAAATTCATTAAAGAGAGAGAGAAGAAATACACAAAAATCCTGGGTCTGTTCACTGGCTTCAAGACTGTCCAGGAGCTGCCCCTCCCAGTCTGGAGTACTTCCTTGGGGGCTCCTCAGGGGCTTCATAGCTCTGTCTTGCTCCAGCTCCTGATCTGGTATGCTTCCTTCTTGGTTCACCCCATGTGGGAGACTCAGACCGCACTGTCTCCCTACCCATGTGACCCCAGAAATGTCCTCTGTCACAGTGAAAATAAAATGTGCATGTGGTCTCTCTTCTCTCTTCGAGGAGCATGGCATTGAACCAGACAGAAGGATTACAAGGATGATTTCTGTGCAAGGACACTTGCACGTGCTTGCACACAAAATTTCATGGTACTTTCCAAATCCACATGACACCCATTTGCACTTGCCAGAAGCTTAGTCACTGTCAAGGTCAAAGATGCTCCTGAGACAGCACAAGAGGAGTTCAGTGAACTTATTAACAGCGATGCAGCGAGAACTGACTTCTCCACAATGCCAGTTACAAAATCCTGGATCAAGTGTTTGCAGTCATATCCTGTTCTGTCTGAGACTGTGTTGCACCTTCTTCCATTTCCAACATAGCTTTGTAAAGCAGGGTTTTCCACCTCGCTGGGTATCAAGTCCAAATATAGAATCCGACTTGTTGTGGAAGATGATCTTCATTGTGCTCTTGTGAAGGCTGAACCAAGAATTTCTGATCTGATGAGAAAGACGCTATCTCAACCTTCTCGCTGAGGTTGACTTTTTACACATACTGTCACAAAATATAGCAATGTAGCTTACTGTTGTTCTATTAAAACTGTTACCCATGCTACACCATGCTTCGAGACAAAATATCATTTATTTAAAATTAGAAATCCATATTTCACAATATATAATCACATATTGTGTTTGTGATTAACCACTGTTTTAATTATGTTTACTTATAACAATGAAAATACATCCTGCATATCAGATGTTTATATTATGATTCATAACAGCAGCAAAATGACACTTATGAAGTAGTAACAAAAATAATTTTATGGTTGGGGGTCACCACAACATGAGGAACTGTATTAAAGGGTCATTGCATCTGGAAGGTTGAAAACCACTGCTCTAGAAGAATCCTAATCAAAACAGGGGAAATGTAGAACATGATTTTAAATTCTCATGAACTCTAAACCTTCTGGAGTCAAGGTGACTGAATGAACCTCTAAAATGATTGTCCTGAAGTAGACTTATTTCCAACAATTTATACACATTTTGTTTCATGGCATGGCTGTGAAACCTCAATGAAATAGCACTCTTCGTCCTTTCTCCCAGGGTTCCCCATTTCTTTCTTGTCACTTCCTGATCTCTGACTTTGCTCGTTGCCAAGTACTGTCCTTTTGGCCTAGTAGAGTGGGACATCTCGAGGAGACTCCATCCCTCTCTAGTGTCAGCATTCACTGTGTATTGCTGGGCTGAAAGCTGAGTGCTGGGACAGGTTCCATTCCAGGCTGGAAGGGTGTCAGTGACTGAGTTTTCAGAAGCAGATGTCTAGGCTTTGGCTGTCCAGGCACTTCTGGGTAGATTCAAACCTTTCCATTAGCTGTGGAGGCAGGGCTCAAGGATTGACTCACAGCTAAGTAGATACCCTTCCAGATGGAGGATGGGCGAAAGACAAGGGACAACGAAGACTTTGCTCCTTGACACCCTTCTTGACATTCTGTGCCGTCTGAGACTCACTCACAGCTTCTGAAGTAGACTGGGCTAGACATGATGGAACTATAAGCAGTGCCAGTTGGAGAGAATTGCAACAGGCCTGAGGCTCCCAAGCACAGAGATGTGGTTCCACAGCACCCTCTGCTGTTCATAAAGCCACAAGCCTCCTTTCCCAGGGGAGAGTTTAGAAAAACCAGGGTGGCAGTTCCATGACTTAGGATCCACTTGAGCAAAGGGGCGGAGTGTAGCCTGTCAACCAGGTCATAGCCAGTGAGGCTTCTGTGGGGGCATGGCCTTCTCAAGACGATTCTGGGAACTCCTGTCTTCCTCCCTGGAAGTGGGACACACACTCTTGCTGGAAGACATTCTTATTGAAAAGCCACATGGAGCCAGAGCCCTGGGGCTGCAGGAGCCACGCGGAGATCCACCCCAGCACTGAGGTGCTTCCACCGCCACTGGATCCACAGGACTTTCCACCCACTGGCCTGTGATCTTCCTGCATTCAGCATCATTGCATGGGCCGTGTGACTCTACAGAGGAATTTAAAGAGTGGTATCAGACATAGGGGCTAATCTTGGACTTGAGGACTTGATCTAGACTGGGCTGGGATATTTTCTTAGTACACAATTACGCTTCTAGATAAAACCCTCTCTTACACACATATGAGTGCCTAAGAATGTGTTTCTCTAGTCAACCCAGCCTAGCGAGCACAACCACCCTCTGAGAGAGTCAACGTGGAGCCGTTGGCGGATTCACTCTGACGTGAGCGCTGCCCTTTCTCCAACCAAGCAAGCCAGTACCTAACCCAGGGCGCCACGAGGCTGGCTCCCTTTTCTCGTGTTGCTGTCGTTGTTAGGTGCTGTGGAGTCAGCTCCCACTCATAATGAAGCTGTGTACAGCAGAACAGAAACAGCAAGCCCTGTCCGGTTCTATCCTCACAATGGTTATGTGTCAGCCCACTGCCACAGCCGTGGTGTCAGTCCATCTTGTTGAACAGCTTTCTCCTTTTCACGCGTTACTTTACCAAGCATTGTGCTCTTTTCCTGGGACTCCTAACATGTCCAAAGAATCTTTTAAAATATTTTATAAGGTTGTTTTTTTTTTCACAAATTCCTATAATGCCTCCTTATGTAGAAAGTCCCTCAACACTCCCTTATATCTGAGGAACAATTATGCTGGATCTAAGATTCTTAGTTGACAATTGCTTTTTTTGTTTGTTTGTTTCTTTGTTTGTGTGCTTTGGGGGCATCACTGCCCTCTGGTGGTGGGAGCAGGAGGCCCAGCCTTGCTGCTGGATTTGAACCTCCAACCCAGTGGGCTGCAGTCTCGCGCACAACCACTATGCCACCGGGGCTCAGTCCTGACAACAGTTTTTAGTTCCATAATTTTATATATATATTCCCATTGCCTTCTTGCCTGCCTGTTTTCTGTTGAAAAACCAGTAGCTTTATTGGCTTCTCTGTAGGTAAACTGTCGCTCTCCTGAGCTGGTCTCACGATTCTTTTCCTGTTCTCGACATTGGAGATTTTGACTACATCATGGGGATTTTCTTTTGGGGTCTATCTTGTGTGTTTGTTTTTCCCAGCTTGTCTGGTAACTTTATACTAAATCATGATAAATTGAGAGTTGTATTCCAGAATCTCTTGAACAATTTGTGTGTATAGGTGTGTGATTTCTATGTACTTCTCTCTGCCTTCTGTTTGGGACTCCCTAGCACATGTATGTTATTCCTGTTGATAGAGTTCCACATAATTCTTAGAAATTGTTTTCTTTTGTTCTTTCATAGATCATTCTTATTGTTTACTATTAAGAGAATGGCCTTCATAATCATTAATTAAGCCTGTGCTTGCTTCAATTCTACTGCTTTGCTCTTTCAATATGTTCCTAATATCTTACTGCTAATCTTCTAGATTTGTAGGCATCTAATTTTTCATTTATTCAGCCAGGTTACTCCAGGCTTTCTCCTAGTATCTATTTTCTTCTATCTTTGCTGAAGATATATATATATATATTATATATCTATAAGATATATCTTATATATCTATAAGATATATCTTATATATCTATAAGATATACATCTATATATCTATATCTATATATATCTATATATATGGGGCATCACTGCCCCCTGGAGGGAGTGGGAGGCCCAGCCTTGCTCCTGGAGAGCTGCTGCTGGATTTGCTTCACGTCTTTGTCTGAACTCTGCCTCTCTGTATATATCCTAAAGAAATAAGGAACAAAGCACAAGTAGATATATACACCCCCATGTGCATCACAGCCCTAAAACCAATAGCAAGAAGAGAAGATGAAACACCCTAAATGTCCACCAGTGAAAGAGGGAGAAAATAAACTAGTGCAGACACACAATGGGATAGAATATATTGCTGACTGTAAAACACATGGACAGATTTAGAGGACACCATGCTAAGTTAGTAATCACAAAAGGATAAATATTGGATGAGACAACTGTTATAACAAAAAATATATAAAGTTTTTCATACCCAAGTAATCAGACTTTGATGAATACCAGGAGTGAGGGAGTAGTGTGGGGGAATAAGAAAGCAATAGGATATATGGTAGAGAGGTGTTAGCTAGAAAAGAATATAATATTGTACCAAAGGGAGAAGATGAAAAATGGTAAAGGTCAAAGAAAGTTATTGGGAGGTTAAATAAGTATACATGAATGGTTGAACACATGAATTATGACTTAAGTGCTCAACTATCAGAAAGAATAGCATTGGGGTCCTTGAAGGCTTGTATTAAATAAGAAGCTATCTATATAAGGTGCCAGCTGAGTTCACACAAAAGAGAACACTAACACATGCGATCCAAGGATTATAAGTAATGTAATCCAAGATGAGAGGAGGGACTTATAGAGCTTAAATTCTTAGGCCTGGTTTTCAGAAAGCTACGGATGACAGTGAAAGCCACAAGTTCATTTGCAGAGTCATCACATGAATAAAGCCACCATTGAACTTCCTTGGAACTTTGACCAGGGATGTGACTAGTCTTGCCCTCAGACAGGAGTGCATTGGGAAGTGGATTGTACAGATATCAAACCCAAACTTGTAGGGTCATACTAAGACTTCTCCCCAATGCTGTCTCCTCCAAAGATTTGCCACACATTAGAGGTTATTTGCCAACACGTGGTGAGAGATCAGATGCTCTCAGCCTTTCAGACTATACCCCGAAATAGAATACTTCTCCCTGAAGGCTTTCAACCCTTATTCTGGTCCCTGGAGGTGGGGCTCACACCCTCCTCCTAATGGTTTCTATGGAAAGCCAGAGAACAGGTCAAACCTGTTCAGTGACATCCAAAGTTAGGTTGCCATCCTGAATCTAGGAACCGCCCCCCATTCCTCCTCTTCCTATAGTGTGTGTACCCCTAGCTCAGCCACCTCCATTACTGTCTTACCTATAGGGCTCCCCTTTCCTGTGACATCTGTCTTAACCTGTAATTAGGGCGTGTGGGAACAGGTCCAGCATGCAGGGAAGTGAGAGCGACAGAGCCACTTTCAATCATGCCCCCAGACTCCAGAGACCTGGCTCCATGATGCAGATCTAACGCTACTGCAGTTTTTGCAAGGTTTGTATTCATTGACCAATCAGACCATACTTCCTGATTTCCAAACATTTCCTTATATGGTCAAGGTTTTGCAGCATGAAAAACGATTGGCTCACGCGATGGGCTATGTAAATGAGGTGTTACCGACCGAGTTATGTAAATGAGCCAGCCGTCCAATAGTCTTACAAAGTATTTCATCCAATCACATCACAGGGCGACCATCCAACTGCATTGTAGGACGCTATCATCCAATAATATTACAGGAGCTTAGCTGTTACTATGGGGAGACTGGAAGTATTCTGATAGGCTGCGTCTCAGAAGTTTAAAGTGAAAGTGTATCAGGTGTACTGGGGGGTCTTATTGCCTCAAGACCTGAGTTCTTTCTGGGAGTCATGGAAACGCAGGATACCCAGCAGCTTCCGCCTGACTCAAGACTGGAATATTCCAGGAGACTTAGAAGCATGGTTCCAGCTACTTGGCTTACACGTCCCCAAAATATTTTAAAGCCTTGGTAGCAATAAACTGTTCTCTCTCTCCCCACATGGACCACCAAGCGGGCTGAGGGGAGCATGCTACCATGAGATGTGCCTGACCCCGTTATTTCAATCGCTCTTCTCATGTTTTCTATGAGGTTACTGTGGGGCATTCCTGGCAGGGGCCTGTGGATCTGGGGGGTAAGGCATGGAAAATGCAGGATACTGCTGCGACTCCTGGAGCCGCCTTGAAGCCTGTAGTTATCTGTGCCCTTAGGTAGCTGGAGCCTGAGCTTGAAATAAGACCTCAGGCCAGCTCACCTGATATCCTTCCGCTTTAAACTTCTGAGACACAGCCCATCAGAATGCTGCCAGCTTCCCCATAGCAACAACTAAGCTCCTGTCATACTATTGGACAATAGCGTCCTACCATGCAATCGGATGGTTGTCCCTGTGATGTGATTGGGCAAAATAGCTTGTAAGGCAATGGAACAGCAGGGTCGGTCGGCTCTACCTCATTTACATAACTCGGCTGGCAACATCGCCCACAGTGTGGGCCAATCGTTTTTCACGCTGCAAACTCATGACCATATAAGGAAATGTTTGGAAACCAGGAAGTATGAGCTGATTGGTCCATGGAACTTAGCTGGACCTCGCAAAAGCAGTAATCAAGTTCGATCCGTGCCCTTGAGCCCGTCTCCAGGGTTTGTGTGCATGATTGCATTTGACCCCATCAGCCTCACTTCCCTGTATGCCGGATCTGTTCCCACAATGCTGCTGTAATCTTTATTCTCACTGTACACTTGTGCCCACCAGACCCATAACGATGTGTTAGGGTCGGAACCCCCTCACACAAACTCACAATCATCAAGGCAACCTTGACTGGCAGAGTCCCTGGAGAACAGAGGCAAATTGTCCCTTTGGATTTCTGAACCTGTCCCTCTTTATGGGGGTCATTTTTCTCTCTTGGAGTGACTAGTGGGCTTAAACTGCTGACCCTATAGCTGGAAACCCAATGCATGACTTTTGTCACTTGATCTACTTGTAATTTTCCCTAGATTTCATTGTTTTCTACTTCTTTGGATTGAGGTTTTTTCTGTTTTATTCTGTTTTCCCAGCACTTTTTTTTTTTTTTGGCATATGGTTACCTTGATACAAAATCCACTACAGAGACAGCAACTAGATTAAGAATCTCTTGGGGTTGGCAGGGGAGGCTAGGGGAAAATGGGGAACTAACTATCATAGAGGCAAGAATGAAGAAAATGTTCTAAAATTGTGGTGATGATTGCATAACTCTTTAATATCTTTTAAAAATGGAGTTTTATGGGACATGGATTATATGCCAATAAAACCGTTTCAAAATACGCAGTGCAATTGTAAAGTCCCGGCTAATTCACAATAAAATGTTAGAAAACCAAACAAACAAAAGAACGTGTTGACTTCAAGTTCATTCCATCGCCTGGCGTCTCTGTGTGCTTTTCAGCAGAACGGTGGCCTAGGGGTTAGGAGTGGGACCACTCACCGCAAAGTCAGCAGTTCAAAACCAGCAGCCGTGCCTCTGAAAAAGATGGGGCCTTCAACTCCTATAACGAGGTGTAGTCTCAGAAACTCACCCAAGCGGTTCTACTGTGTCCTGTCATGGCATCAGCTGGGGGGCAGTGAGTGAGCTTTTTGAGGACTCCATAGGGTTGCAATGGCTATGACCTGGAGAAACAGGTCGGCAGGCCTTTCTTCTGACGTGACCAAAGGTGATCTCTGGGACCTCCAACCTTTTGGTTCCAGCTGAGAACTAAACTATCGTTCTTTCACCCAGGGCTGCTTATCTGGTAATTGGTTCTCACTCAGACCATTAGCCCAAACTTTTCTCATATCCCTGAGGCAGCTCTCTGGTGACCTCTTTTCTGTGGAATGATTGTATTCCCTTGTCCCATAGATTTCGGATATGGCCCTCATTGTCCTGGTGGCTGAGGTGGGAAACCCTGACCTTCCAGGAAAAATCAACCCAGACCCAAACAAGTTGCCTTAGATAAGCAGCCCTGGGTCAAAAAAAAAGAGCGTTCTCCAACCTGGGAGTTGATTCCCACGATGGCACCTCGATCAGAGAAGCGGAAGAAACAGCTGGGTTCTGTTTCCCCTTGCCAAATCTCAATCTTCTCTTGCCCACCCCCCCCCCCCAAAACACTATTGTTCTTTCTACTCTTTATCCAGAGATAGAGCGTACAGAGACTATACTACCCCACAACTTCCCTTTCCCTCCTAAAAGTTATTTGGATTTACAAAAGTGCTTCTGCCATGTGAATTCTTTCAGCGTCGGAAGGCAAGAACTGGTGGGGACAGCACCCCAGAAACCTAACCAACCTACAGCGATTGACAACGATTTCTGGGTGAGAACACCAGGTCCAAGCGGGTCACCGTGCTCAGGCATTCGTTTCATGTGTGTAGCTGGAAGCATCTCGGTTTTCTCACGGTCGTGAAGTTGTCCAGAAGACGAGTGTCCCCGGCCATTGCTCCTAGCTCCTACGATCTCTCGGTGTCCTGGGGTAGATCTGGTTGGCAGGACTCAGTGGCTGGGGCACTTCCTAGGTGTGCCCCAGCTAGAGCAAGCCGATTCCTACCCCAGCTCGAACGAGGGAGTTGAACCCATCCGATCCCCAGGCAGCATCTCGCACAGCTGTCTCTACTTAACGTCACCCAAACCACTTCTCCTCAGGAAGACGTGCTGCCCATCTCTGCACGGTCTGGCCTTTCTCCCAAGGAGGGTCAGTGGCAGGCCCACTGCGGGGATACCAGACCCCACTGCCCCTGGGGACTCAGACACACACTCCCAACCCTTTGACTTTGTTTGATGGTGAAGAGAAATAGAAGCCTGGCGCTGACATCAGAGAACTCTGAGGCTTCAGGAAGGCCTGGGAGGTGAGTAGTGTGTCCAGGGGGTTCATGGCTTCCCACGAGGTTTGGGGAGCAGGAAAACCAGGGGGAGGCTGAGGCCAGAGGATGGCAGGAGTGGCTCCTCAGTGCCTCGGTGGGGTCCCAAAGGCCCTAAAACGGGCCTCTCTAGAAGATGGGGTGTAGGAATGGCTGAGAACGCTCCCAGGTTCTTCCGAGCTCAGGGAAACTTGGGTGGAGGGAAATGGAGCT
>PVJH01021248.1:0-39021 GCA_004026705.1 Nesogale talazaci
ATGTTTCGAATCTTGATGGAGGTCTTTCCTGTTCATTGTTGTAATTTTTAAAATCTTTATGTTACTATTGCTTACCCTTACCTCTTCATTCCATGTTGTTTTTAATTGTTTCTGTGGGTTTAACAGTTTATGAGTATCAGAAAGAATTGATGCATAAAGATAATAAGTGATGCAAGGACTTGCAGGGAATGTAGGAGGGGGGCTGTGGAGGATCAGGAGATTTGGGGCATAAACAGTAAAGAATAGAGCTGAAGGGAGCACTATAGCTGAATGTGATTACACAGCTCATTTTAAAGGTGATTTAGTTGGGGCAGGGGGAAGAAAATGTTTTCAAACTGATTGTGATAATGACTATACAATCCTTCTTGACATGATTGAACAACTGAATTGTATGATGTCAATTAAATGCCAATTAAAGTGAAAAAAGAAAAAGAAGAAGAAATGGGATCATCAGTGGAGTTGAGATGCCATTCATTCAATAATGTGTCTTCCTACTTTGTAGAAAACACAAGTAAGGAGGCCCTTTCTAAGACTGAATCAGGCCTGATAACGATTTGAAACTTATTTTGTGGCATCTGAAATTTCTGTGCTTTTCCCTGTTCTGAGTCTATGCCACAGAATTTATCTTTCATCATTAGTACCAGGTAGCAGGAAAGACATTTTTTTCACTGCATCTATGTGTTTATTTTTAGTGTTTGCCTGAGCTCTTACATACCGGGAAGCTAAGCCCTTTAGAAATATAAATCCTCCCTTGGCTCTTGGGAGATTTCTTTTCTCTTTTTGGTAGACATTCCCTCCTACGTTCTTCCTATAGTGTCTCACCCACATTTTCCTACAAAGGCAAAAGCTTTTTCAACTTCCTGTAATTTATTCAGTATAACAGAGAGGGGGCAAATAAGAAAAAGGAGAAAAGTAGCTAACAGCAAGCATTAGAAGACATGGTCCAGGGCTAATCTTGAAGTTTTTCTCTTTCTCTAGGTGAGTTATGGATATAGAACCTTAAAGAAATATACTTTAATACTAATAAACACATTGGGGAAAGTACTCAAGAATTATTTCAGTTTATATTTATCCCTTTCCCAAAATAAATGTTTTTGTTTCTGTTTTGACTTAAAAATATTCATAGTATTCTTAAGTGAAGGTTGCAATTGCCTAATACTGAAATTGAGGGGAGGGTACCTAGTTTCTCCTACTTTCTATACCACAATCAAAGACCAAACCTCTACATTGCAGGGATTAGATTTGGACTCAGAGCACCTGGACAAGGCAGAGGAGCACTGTGCCCTATGGTTTCCAAGGATGAGCAAAAAGTCTCATCTGCATCCCACTGAACCCCTGCTAAGTTCAAACCATTACCCATATGCCACCAGGGCTCCTTCTGCCTTCAGTAAGCTTCTACAATGCTCCATTCTGCTGAATATTATAATCTTTAAAAAAAAACATGAAATTTAATCTCAGTTTTTATTATCAGAGCTCTCAATGTGTTCATGAATGTTATATAAACTTCAAAACAGATTTTGATACATCATCCTACTTTTCCATCTTTCTCTACTGTAGGAAAAAATTACATGTCAAACCTGATTGCTTGTTTTTCTGGCATACCTAAAATTTTACTAACTGTTCCTTTGTTGATTCTTTTTCTCCTATTAAAGCTACAGGAAGGCAGGCTTTCACTACATATTTTGTTGCATGCAAGAAAAAAGGGTAAACATTGGGAATAAGCTTTACAGATCTTTTAAAAAGTGACATCTTAAATCTTCTATATTATTTAGGACAGTTTGTTTAATTCAATATCAGGTCCTGAGACCCCCAAATAGAGTCATATACTCTAATGGTTGATCCAAGAAAGAAATTGCTTCCTATTCCACTGACTTTCAAAACCAGTGAATTTTAGTGCTGATACATTTTAGGGACTTCATGGATGCTGAAAATGCTTTATGTTAGATAGATTTCTCAAGAGACCATAGAAGGTTCATTTCTCCAAATAAATTGCATTTTGATGGTTAATATTTCCACCACCGGTGATTATTATTTTGCTCAACAGTCTCTTTTACCCTAGAAATTTATTTTTAAAATATATATCTAAATCAGGCAAGAAATATTTTAGTGAAAGTTAGATGCTTTTCTGATTCCAGTACCTGATATATATTTTCCATAAAAAGTCTTCAATGGATCAATGAATGAATAATTGATACTTTTAGAAATCTGAAAGAACTTGTCTTTAGGCTAGTGAGAGAATGTCAATGTATATAAAATGGGCAGGAATAACAATCCTGAGAAGAAAACCATCGGACTGATGGTTCTGGGGTGAGAAGGGAGAGGAGAGAATGCAGAGCGGGAATTGGAACCAACACACTCAGGGATTGGAACGATAAGAGACCTAAAATTGAGAGCAAAGAGGGCAGATAATGCCTAGGCATGTAATTTGATCAAGTGGAATGTATATGAGAGGAGTTACTGGGAGCTGAATGGAGGGTGAGTATGATAGTAGGATAGGAGGAAGGTGAAAGGAAATAGAGGAAATAAGTAGGAGGCAAAAGCTATTTATAGAGGTATGCATATGTATACATGTAAATATATTAATTTATAATGAAAGGGATAGAAGCCCATGTACATATAATTATGTTTAGTATTAAGATAGCAGGCGACTTTGGGCCTCTACTCAAGGTCTCCCTTAATACAAAAACACTTTGTTCTAATAACCTGGCACTCTTTGATACTCACCTTCTAGACACAATCACTGAAGACAAAATAGGTGCATAAGCAAAGGTGTTGAAGAGAGCTGATGGTGCCCACTCTCAAAATGTCTGTAGTGTCTGGGGCCTTAAAGGCTGGAATGTAAGCAAGCAGCAATGTAGCAGGGAAGCAAATAAGCTCAGACGGAAGAAATATGCCAGTGCATGTGATCATGAGGTGTCTAAGGGAGCAGGTATCAAATATCAAAAGATTCAAAACAAATAACTATATTGATGTGAAAGAGGGGGGTTGGAGTAGAGAAACAGCCTATCTGTAGCTATTGGATATACCTCCACAGAGGTGTTAGAAGAAAGAGATGATTCAATCAAGGTGCGGTATAGCATGGAAGGAACACATTATTTCTCTAGTTTCTGAATACTTCCTCTCACCACACTACCATGACCCAGTTCTACCTTCAGGCTCTGGCTAGTCCGAAGAACACAGTGGTACAGATAAGAGCTCTGGACTTATGGATTTCAGGTCAGATAATCCCCTCAGGAAGAGTAGTGGGAGTAGCAATATCATGAGGGTGGTGGGAGGGTTGAGGATGGGTAAGAGGGAGTATGGGGGAACCCATCACAAGATTGGATATATAGCACCCCCCTCACCAATGGGACAAATAACATAAATGTGGGTGGAGGGAAACAACAGAGAGTGTAAGATACAAAATAATAATAATATAAATTATTGAGATGCATGAGAGTAGAAATTTGGGGGATGGAGGCAAAAAAAGAGGAGATTACATCAAGGGCTCAAGTAAAAAATGTGTTGGAAATGATGGCAACATATGTAAAAAATATGCTTGATAAAAGTGATGTATGGGATGTTATAAGAACTATGAGAGTCCCCAATAAAATGATTTTTAAAAAGAGGATAGAGGGAGAAAAGAGTAGAGGAAATGCCCAGGGAAGACAGGAATTTCTGGAAGCAGAGCTACTGAGACTTGTCTTCACGTACTTTACAATTCTGCACAGTAGTAGCATAGGGGGCATATTTTTATTTGTGACACCTGGATTTGATTAGATATAATTTTTCAACCAACAGTTGATTTTTCTAAACTCTCAAGGGGAAATAAAATATATTTTCTGATATGATAGTTCCCCCTCAGAGAGACACAGAATACAACTCCTACCATGGGATTCTGATTCTTGAAACTTTTGTAATTGGTGATTTTTAGAAAGAGATTTTCCTCTGAATTTTCTCATAATTCATTCCTTACAGAAAGCACTAGAAGTTAAAAAGAATAGCAATCTTTCCTGTTTCAGTGAGAAAATTGGCTAGACTTTAATAGTAGGAAGCTGAGATAAGCAGCTCTTTCCCTGAGAAGTCAAAGGCATTTGCTAAAGACAACACTGATGTATTCACTAGACACTGGAGGCAAAGGCAAAAATGTTGACTGAGTCACATTCTTTTTTAAAAAATTAAGATTTTGATTTATGGTGCTACCTAAGGAATCCTAAACAATTTTGATTCATGAATCAATATTGTATTAAAGCACATGGACTACTATGAGCAGAACAAAGAATGAAAGACAATTCTGCACCTATTTGGTTTTTGTGAGTAACAACATTTTCTTTGCATTTCTTATTTATTATCTTCAAATAGAAAGACTTTCAATAGAAGCAGTTATTGTATATATACTTCTCTACACACATTGAAAAGCTTTATTCCAGCAGAGAACTGTTTTCCATAAAGAACCAAAGACTAAATGGAAACATGTTTTTGGAAAGGTTGAAATACATTTAAGATGCTAACACTTTATAGTCATTGCTATTTTTTAGGCTAATCAGATCCGAGAAAATAGTGTTTAATAATTTCAATTCTGCCATTAACACTATTGGGTGGCCTTGAATAAATCAGAAAATTGCTCTCCGCCTTAATTTCTTCCATATTTAAAGCAAGATATATAATATCTTGAATATCTGGCAAAATCTCTTCAAAAATTTCTAATATTAATTCAATGCAACTGTAGTATTTAAAAAGAACATTCTGATGACTCAGTAATGTACATTCAAATACATTTGATTTTCATGTGGAAAAGTACAAACACTAAACATTTTGCAATATCATTTTAGGCTGAAATTTATGGATATCCTCCAGGAATCCCATACAGAGCTTGACTACATAGGCAATTTTTATGTGTATTAGCTTCAAAAGAGTCCAAAGTTTTCACCAAACTCTCAAAGTGAACAGTTACCCCCCAAAAGTTAAGAAACATTTTATCACACAAGATAGTTTCACTTCTTGTTCTTTATCTTTTTCAATGTACACACATGCATACACACATTTAAATGTATACTTATTAAAACTTTGTACTATTCAAAATATAGTAATATCTATCTTTTACCATGATCTAATGTAGGGTATTATTTGAGTATTTTAAAAAGAATTTTTTCAAAAATTCTCATTTTTAAAGATTTCTTTTATTTTACTGCATAGACATTCTATGGCTATTTGAACTGATTCCCTTTTATTGGAACAAAACTTCTATTTACAGAAATATTACAGTGTAAAAAAAAAATCCCACCATCATTGATCCAGACCTCAGTTCAGAGTCTGGGTTGAGATATATAGGATTACCAAAGATGCAAATCCTTATGGAAGCAGATAGCCTCATCTTTCTCCCCCAGAAGGGCTAGTGGGTTTGAACCACTGATATCATGGTTAGCCTTCTCGTGTTTACCAGATAGTGTCTGTATACTTTCTTCTTAATTCTTTAAGCGATTTCCTAAGAGTTGATTCTTTGGTAATTTTACACCAGTAATAGCCCTTATTTATTGACTTCTCTAGTTTATTCTACCAGAATGCAGATTGCTCACGCTGAAGAACTCAATGAGTCATGGCCATCTAGTCAATTCCTACCCAGTGTGACTGGGGCAGAGTAGAGTGACTCCAGTGTGCTTCCCGGCTCTACAGGACCAGAAACCTTGGATTTTCTTCCTTGGAGAGGCCTCTGGGAACTACTAACCTTGTGATTAGTTGCCCAGTGTGTAATCCACCACCTGACTGAAGAACTGACCATAGATATTTATTTCCTTAGAATATATATATTTGTTTTACATGTTTTCTACTTAAACAATGACTTTGATGGTTGATTTTATGATTTTTCTAGATTATGGAATTTCCAGTCTGTGGAGTTTACTTTGAGGAGTTTCAAATAGCGAAAATGTAGTATTTGAAGTATCCTAAAGTGGTCTCACCCTTCAGTTTTAGATTTGTAGGCATAACATAGTCTTCAAATAAGATTTCTTAAAAGACTCTTTTGTCACATTACTAATTAGAAGAGAAAGACTGAAATAAAGGTATGATTTTTATCCAGATCTTTTATGTGATAAGATAGAATTAAACTATTTCACTACAAACCAGCTTCTATCAGTCACAGTATCTTGCTTAAGGGGAAAAAAATCTGCTGCGTTCCCTGCTTGAATACATTTGTCAGCACTTGCCCCAGTGAGCAACTTCCATTCACATTGTGTTTATTTTGTTTCTCTTACCAAGGCTACCTTGGCAGTCATTTAACCTCTCTGGAACTTGTAGATGGTCAGTTCCTGACTAAGTAATTTTTCTTAGGCAACCAGCATATTTCATTTATGAAGTGACCTTTAAAATCCTTGTTTTTTAACATTATGTTCCCAATACCTTCTTTTACCCTGCCACATTCATTATAAAACCAGATGTGTTTCAAGATTTGGCAATTTCCATGTTATTAGAAAGGTTTGTTTATTTTTTGAAAAACACATTGTTCTGGGGTTAAACCAATTGGTTTATACTTTGTTGATTCCTTTGGAAGTTATTGAAGGGAATATTTTGTTGCTGGTTTTTCATTTTGTAACTCTAGTTCCCTATAAGCATTTTTCGCTCAGTCAGTCCTGCCAGCACATCCAATGCACCATGTCCACGGTCTAGGGAGGGCAGTCCATTCCCCTCCTCTCTTTCTCTCAGCTGTGTCACTGGGTTTCCAATTTTTTCAGGCTAGAAATCTTAACCTCTCTTTTATCCTCTATATCTTTGATTATCCTATGTCCTAGATTTCAGAATGTTTAAATTTTGATTCTGTTTTTTCACATACCATAAAAAGTCTCAGGTGTGCCAGAAATGTGATTTCCTTTCTAATTTTGTACTCTATGTTTTTAATCCACAGGCAATTTTTAAATGATCATATGTAGCCCCGATTTTTGGTACAGAAAAATAAAACTAGGTTGACATCATATCCATCACCAAACACACATAGCAAAAACAAACAAACAAACAAAAAACCACCCTTGTAATTTAAATTCCAGAATGCCACCCCTCTTCTCCACAGGAGTCCAATAGGGCAGGCGGCATCACAAAAAAAATCAAACCATGTACATTATTAAGTTCATGGTAAAATAGGATTAAAAGACAATAGAATTATATTTCCCATAAACTTTTTTAGTCCCTTGGAGTAAGAAGGAATCCTGGTAGCTTATTGGTTTGTGGACTTGTTTGCTAAGCACAAGTTAGCAGTTCGAGACCACCAGTTATTCAGCTGGAGAAAGATAATGTTTTCTACTCGGGTAAAGATTTGCAGTTTCAGAAACCCACAAGGACATTTCTACTCTGTCTTACAGGAGTCACTATGCATCCAAATTGACTCCATGACACTGTTGGATATCCACTTATTTAACTTAAAACCTTTAAGATCCCAGACAGTATATATATTTTTTCTTTTGTTTTGTTTTTTAGATTTTGGGGGGGGGGCACTATATCTTTTAATGAAAAAAAAATTACTTCTCCATTTTGATCCTGCAAAGGTATTTGTTTAATGGAGAAAACGATTTAGGGATGTTAGTAATATTACTGATGTCTGTCTTATCCACAATGGTCATGGTTTTCCTGCGTCAGTTTTAGTGTGAGCAGAAAAAAAGAAGATAAGAAATGTGGTGATTCTCACCCCTCAATTTTAGGGAGGATGTCCTCTTTTCTGTACCAATGAGCTCCTCTTGAATTCATTTTTGTCACTTTAGATCTCATACTCAGTCTATTTCCTCTTTTTCTAGTTTCTGAAGATAATTGTTCTTCATGTCCACTTCAAATACCTCCCAAGCCTGACTGGATTACAACTCAGTTTTCTAGATTATCACTTCCAGTGGGTCCATTCTAGATTATAACTTCCAGTAGGTCCATTCTAGATTATCGCTTCCAGTGGGTCCATTCTAGATTATCACTTCCAGTGGGTCCTTTGTTTTTTAACGAATTTAGAAGAATACAAAAATATATTTAAAAAATTTTATAGTGAATGAGTGAAAGTTTACTTTCTTTAACTTATCCCACTTCCTCCCTCTGCTCCCTGTTTCCAATCCTCCTTCTTTCCTTTGCTTTCTGAATGTTGTCATTTGGTAAATGTTGCCCCTTTGATCTTAACTTGTTGATTATTCTAAAGTGGGGTATGTTTCACTTCAGGGCTGTCAGGCACAGCCTTGAGGGTCATACCTGTCTTTATCTGACAAGGGTGTTGAGCTCTGTTCCACATTTCATCCCACTGCAGTTGGTAGTGGAAGCCAGGCAATACCTATTTTTTTTCACAGAGACTGGTGTTTGCATGGCATAATGGTCTCTTTTCTTTTTTTAAGTGATTGCTATTGATTACTATGGAAAAACAAAAATTAACAAATAGACCAAATGAAAAAGTTATACATCATATATTTGTAGTCCTGGTGAATCCTTGTCCAAAATTGAAGTACCTTTGAACTCTGTCCAGATTTGGTTACTTTGAGCTTATATACACAGATATCCCACTTCCTGAATCTCCGCTTTTGGAGGATTTTGTGTACTATTTCTTCAGTTGTGGTACCTCTTATCTCGTCAAAGATGGACTAAACTCACCCCCATGTTAGAATAACCAACCCGTAAGCACAGCGTGGAGATAAGTGATGGCCCATAGAGGTGATTGCCATTGATGGATTAAAATAAATTTCTGTGAGTGGTTGAATGTAAAAATGATTTTAACTCTGTATATCTTTCCCTAATTTACATGCCAAAAAGCTAAAACAGACAAAAACTGGCAGGTCAACATCCCCTTGTGTAGGACTAGCAGTGTCAAGTATGAGAGTCTCCACCAAGAAAACAATCCCAGCTATAGCACCTGCCTACCTAAAATTTCAACCTTTATTTAATTCAACAAAGTTTTTTGAATAATTATTGAATACCAAGGACGTTTCCATTAAAATTTAGAGGAATCTTATGAAAACTTGAAAGGATGGTCTTTATACTCAAGAACTAAAAGTTGAATCAGGGAGGCAAAGAAATATCAAAATATAATGTAACTGCCATAATAAAAGTTTCCTGTGGGAAGATTTGAAAATACTTATCTACATCCTAGAAAGCAAGCAGAGAAGACTTTATGAAAGCAAGAATATTTTAGATTTGAAGGTTTATGAGACATGAAGTGATAAGAGTACACAAGTAAAGAACAATCTAGACACATGCAAACACAGAAGATGGGGTATCGAAAGCCACATAGTATTGCTGCCATTTAAAATCTGAATGGGCAATAGAAAAGAATGGAGTTTTTAAGTGGAAAGGGCAGGGTAGCAATGTTGACATGATTTTATATGGATCCTTTGGAAGATCACTCATTATATTATGATGGCAACAGATGACAACAGTTGAATAATATTAAAATTTCTTCTATAGTTTTAAAATGAACATAGGAAAAAAAACCCAACCATTTGGGTTTTGAAGATGGAGAAGTCTAAGCCAGGGTCCACATTAACTCAGAATGCTGTATTGAACAAAACTGGACCTAAAATTTTTCCCAAGAAGCCGAGTTGCAGAATGTCCTGGGAAAACTTGCCGAGTGTGCCTAACTGTAGAAAGAGCACCACTGCAGTCTTGTGAAAGATTTTGGCATCTTGTGGTCTATTTACATAATGCACAGGACACACAACATTTACTGTCTAAGTAATAAAATAGCAATGTATTCACATCAAAGTTTTCTTCCCAAGAATGGCTGCAAGTTGACTTGGGATCATTTGAGGTCATGGATACAAATAATTTTCTGACTGTCATTTTCAATGGATGTGCATTCCTATATTTTGGTTATATTTTATTATAGGTTATAATGCCTAAATTAATATCAGTTTTAAAATGAAAAACAAACAAACAAAAACTGGTGGAGACACCTATTTCTACTACCCACTGACTTGAACCGCCATCTTTGTACTGCACTATATGTGTAATGATCTCACATAAAATTTGCCAAGACTGAGGGCTATAACATATTTGCAAATTATTAGATCATCCTTCTATATTTCCTATTCATTTAAAAATAACTTTTGAATGGGAAAATAGTAAAACAAGTACTAGCATCATGAATAAACTTATAGCACAGGCAATGTTTTCTTTGTCTGTGCTCGTTCTACATTTGCAAAACAAAGCACATTGTGGGGCTTTCATTTACCTGTTGCAAATGTTATTTGGGGTTTTGAAAGTGGTAATGTAATATCTCTAGGAATTTGGCTCGATCATATTGCTTACACCAAATTCCATGGCTTTTCATTTTTGTCAATCTATTTACTAATTAAAATTTAGTGGTGGCAATGAATACTGCTTAGGAACAGAAACAGCAATTCCCTTCAAAGATTGAATAACTTACACCAATACTTTTAAGTAAAATAAATTTAAAAAGAAGTATGCCAAGGTTTAGATTTTATTTAGAAATAGACATGAAGTTTATAAATGAATTTTATCTTAATCCTCAATCCAGAGGTGTCCATTATTATTTCCAATAATATATTTTTGTATGTTTTCCTCAATGTAAGACAGAGAGGGAAAAGTGAATAGATACCTTATAGATTGCATTTATTTCATTGAATTAAAAATTAATAAAATGAAGTTCAAATTGCTCAACTTTTTCTTATTTTCCCAAGCATGCTTTCTGTTAGGAGCAATTACAAAAGGCTCTGGCTGGTGCTATGATGTCCTGATTTGGTGGAAGTGTACTTTTTATGATATGGATATATTTTCATTAATGTTGCTTAGAAGCATGGGAAACCCAGAAACCCTGGTTCTTAGCACTATTCATTAGCTCACAAACTTTGACCTCTATTAGGGAATCTTCTCTTTCTCCTCTGTGAAGTCAAGGGCTTGAACCTGGTGACCTTGAAGGTTCTTTTCCTTTCAGATATTCTCTGGTACTTGCTACCTGCCAAGTAAGCATTTTGGTGCAAGAAAGACCATGATGATGATAACCAGAAAGATGACAATGGCTTCCATCTATTTGCTACCTGCTGGAAACTGTGTTTAGTATAGATACGTGTGCAGTGTGCCTTCTTCACCTGATCACTCGAATATATGTCTCTTAGGTAATCCTGAAATTAGGATATTAACTATAGCTGTTCTGCCTTTTTTAATACACAATTTCTATTCTCTCAAGAATTGCATTTTTTAATCTAAATCCAAAAAGATTTTCCACGATGATTTATCTCTGGAAGAATTTATGAATAATGAGATCAAAATTTCTCACCGAAACACCCAGGAAGCAGGCTCTAGAGTGTTCAAATGGGTTATCCCCAGTGTTTTGCTCCCTGTCACTTCCAATTCTGATGTGACCTTGGGCAAAATGCTGTATGTACAAAAGCAAATTTGTTTGTCTTTGTTCTGCAATAACAATATAGCACTGATCCTTTTCCTTCCGATTTGATTCTGTAACTGAATGTTCAAGAATTAATGTGGGTGTTAAAAGTTTCCATTAATAGGAATTTGTTACCATAGACACGTCCTTTAAATGTGTCAGCAGTGCATTATTGCACAGCAATACTTAAAGGTGCTCTGAAAGTTGTATATTATGAGTTCCGGAAATTACTTGTGAAAGATGATTAGAGATTTAACTGTCAACTGAGAAGTGGTCTTATAGAATCTTGCAGAATTTTGTCCCCCATTATTATGAGAGTCACTGAACATTATTATTGAGAACATTTAGAAGGTAAGGTATAAGAGATAACAAGTCTAGGTACTCCAGTGTAGTCTTCTTGTTTTATCAAAGATTGGCACTTGACAGGGAGATTCTAGTTGAAAAGGGTCATTTTTTATTATCTTTGCATTTCTGGAAGCATCTTGGTGATGCCGTGGTTCAGTGCTTTGTTGCTGATAGGCCAGCAGTTGAAACCCACAAACCACTTCATAGGAGAAAGTCGTGGCAGTCTGCTCCCATTAAAATTGACAGCCATGGAATCCTATTGTGCAATTCTACGATGACCTGGTTGTTGTGATTAGGAAATTACTTGACAGCAAGGACTTGGGGCTTGTTTCTACTTTCCCTCAGGGAAAAAAACCAAACCAAACCTAAAGTGTTAACTGTTAGATTATGTGGTGTTGAAAACTAGTGGCAAAGAAAGAAACAGAAGATCCTTAGTCATCTTCCCCCAGGTCTTTCAACTTGTTATCACTCTTACTTTGATTTCCCTCATCAGACTGTAAGGGACATTGAAACAGATGACCCGAAGATATATTTCTGTAAATAAAAGTTTGCCAGAAACAAGAGAAATAATATTTCATCAGCATTTCCTGTGTACTTTTCATGGTGTTAAGCAAAGTGTTATTCCTTGTTCATTATGTATTCAAATGAATTTTCTGTCCCTAGCCTATGTTTGAAACACAAAATGAAAAAAGTCAAGGATTCTCCAGTCAGAAAGCATCACACTTATTTTCTTGAGTGGTCAGTATACTGAACTTAAAATTTTGGTGTTGTTGTGTCTTTGTTTGCAGTAATAAATAGAGGGTCAGTTTTACAGTTACCTGTTCAGTAATTTGTGGATCAGAAATTATAATAAAATCTACCTGTGTTTCTCTATCTCACTCTGTTCCCTTACTCTTCCTAGAAATGGCTATAAAATAGTAGGATCTGGCTGAGCCCTGGTGGCACAGTGATTGTGTATAGGACTGCAGCCCACAGGGTTGATGGTTCAAGTCCAGCAGCAGCTCTCCAGGAGCAAGGCTGGACTTCCTACTCCCATCAGGGCAGTGATGCAGAAAAAAAAATAGTAGGATCTGGCTACCTCAACTAGGTATGCAATCTGGGGAGAAACAAACTATCTTATGAAGTCAAAGTTTTCTCACTCTTAAGATCAGGGCAATAATATGTTGACCATAAGTAATATGAGGTGGTGAATGCAACATATCTTGTTTGTGCCATGAACAGTTGCCACTGCTATTGTTGATAATTTCAGTGGGTCAAGTTGGAGATGTTTGTGGTTCTCAATGTGTTTGTATTGTCTTCCTCTGTCTGGAGTTTATTGCACCAGCACTTTCCAATCAGCGGCAAAGAAAGATTCACTCAAGATGGAAGTGGGGAGGAAGCTGAACATGATCCTGGAGGGATTGGTTAGACAACATTGTTCTAGGAGAATTTCAAAGCGAGGCATGAGCATGACGCTGGGCTCTTCCTTTTCAGCTTTGGGTTCTATACTGTGAGTCATGATCTTTTGAAATGCTTTCTGTACATTGAAAAAGCTGAACAATAGAAAAGTAAGACTGATGAAGAATTGATGCATTTAAATTACTGTGCTGGTGAAGACTATTGCATATGCTGTGGACTTCCATAAGAACAAACACATCTGTATTGAAAGAAGTACAACCCTAATCATCCTTAGAAGAAGCAAAATGGAAATGTTGCCTGTTACTTTACACATATTTTCAAGTTGTGTCAGTATGCTTGACAAAACAGAGGGTAAGTGGGAAATACAAGGAAGACCCTCTGACAGAGAGATTGAAATCATGGCTGTGACGGTGGGCTCACACAGACCAATAGCTTTGAGGAGAACAGAGGACAATGCAGCGTTCTATTCTGTTCTACATAAGGCCATTTTGAAGTGTAGTCAGTGGCACCCAGCATGATTAAAATACATGACTACTCATGATATTTCATTTGAAGTATGTTTAAAAAACTCTGACTTTAAATGGAAGTTGCTTTGACGATTTATTAGGACTTATCCAATTCTTTTATTTTCTTGACATTTGTTATGTGTAATTATTTTTTAATTATGGCAATATATATACAATAAAACATCCTCCAACTCAACATCTTCATACATCTTTCAGTGCCATTGATTATACTCTGAATGTTGTACAATCATTACTGATATCCTTTTCCAAATTATTCTGCTGTCATTGACATATGTTCAATGTCCTCTCACCTAAAATATTCCTCTTTTATCCATGGTAAACATAAAGTCAAATTTGGTTTATTTTCTTTCTATCTATTTTAGTATATTATATTACTGGCATAATATGATATTAACATATCATATATTTCCATAATTAAATTGCTTTTAAAATGATGTGTATACACATCATCACAATCAATTCTAATGTTCCTTCCCCATCCTGCATTCATTGTTAACTCCCCAAAGTCCCTCACCTCCAAATTCCAACACTCCCTTCTGTCCTCATAAACCATTACATCAGTTATGGTTCCTATGTAGCTATATTTTGTTAACATTTATATTCTCATCATTTAGAGGAATTTTTGTCATATGAGTGAGAATTAATAAATCTCGATGAATGAATTAATTAACTAATGAGCAAACCAATGCTTTCATATCATTATTCATTAAGCAAAACCCTTAGGTTGCAAGTTGGGAATAGGAACATTAACTGAGAATAACATTGAGAAGAATGGAAATTACAGAGCACTTTATTGTGCTCATGAAAACCAAAAACCAAGACTTGAACCAGGTACAGTAGTCAAACAGAACAAGGGAAGATTTGGTGGTTTAAAGTCAGGCAAAGTACTTTTGATAGTGTACAATATGGAAAAACAACAACAATTTGTAAAGGGCTCATGAGGGAGGTGGGGAGGGAAGGGAAGGGAAATATGGGGAGCTGGTACTGGGGGCCTAAGTGGAGGGAATGTTTTGAGAATGATGATAGCAACAAATGTGCAAATACAGCCTGCATACAATTGATGTATGTATGGATCGTGATGGGAGTTTTATGAGCCCCCAATAAAATTATTCATTTTTAAAAAAAGGAGGGGGAAAGAGGAGCTTTACCAAGGGCTCAAATAGATAATATTTGGAAATGAATATAGCAACATGTGTACAAATATGTCTGATACAAATAATGTATTGAATGTTATAAAAGCTGTAAGAGCCCCCTAATAAAAATCATTGGAAAAATCACAGAAGGTATATATCACCATTGTGTGTTTTCATCACATTTATTCAATCTATATGTAACACAAATAATCCAAGAATCCAGACTATATGTAGAACTCAGCATCAAGTTTGGAGGAACGCTTGTTAACTTGTCAGATGCAGGTGACACCATCTTACTTGAGTAAAACTTGCTAATGAAGTTCATTAAGTGCAGCCTTCAGTATGGGTTGCAACTCAATGTAAACAAAACAAAAATGCACACAGCTAACTCAATAGGTAGCATCACTATAAGCTGAGTTCACAGCTGAACCAAGAGGTTATGTCACTCTAAATTCTCAAGGATTTTATCTTGCTTGGATTACCAATCAGTGCTCATAGAAGCAGCAGCCAAGAAATCAAATGAGGTATGGCAGCGGGCAAATCTATGGGCCAGGTCCTCTTTAAAGTGTTGAAAAAGGGTGTCACTTTGAAGACCAGGATGCATCTGACCAAAGCCATGATCTTTTCAATTGCCCCATATATATGTGAAAGTTAGATATTCAATAAGGAAGTTAGCCATTAAATAAAAGAAAACAGAGAGTGGATGTATTTGAATGATGGGACTGGTGAAAAGTACCATGGACGTCAAAAAGTAAAAACACATTTGTCTTGGAACAATACAGCCAGAATGCTCAATGGCAGTGAGGATGGGGAGACTTCATCTCATATGCTTTGAATATGTTATAAAGAGATCAATCCCTGGAAAAGGATATTGGACTTGGTAAAGTAGAAGAGCTGTGAGAAAGAGGAAGACCACTTGAGGAGGTGGACTGACATTCTGGCTACAACAGTGGGCGCAAATATTACAATTGAGAGGACAAGGCGGTGTTTCAACTCTTGTGTATAGAGTTGCTATCAGTCATAGCTGACCTGATGGGACCTAACAACAACACCACAGAGTCTCTTCCCATAATGCAGTTCATGTGGTCCCTGTCTATTTCACCTCGTGAGATTCATTGTATAGTTGCTAGCTGTGTTTGGAAAAAGGAAAGGCATTTCCTGTGAAGAAGCCATTAGTCATGGAAAATCCTACCATGCCATCCCCAGCTTTGTTTCTATCATCAAGGCTATGTTGTACCACTACTGATTCACCTTCTCTGTTTCCAAATTTAACACTCCAATTTTAATTAACCATCATTGCATCTTGGGTCTAAGTTTGATCGTATCAGACTTTAAGGTTGGTAAGAGCCTTCAGTTAGTGCATAGATTTGAATAATAGCTGTTTTAGCTGGACTTCTTGGGTATATTGCTTTTATTCAATAAGAGTGAACAATGTACTTCAAGGCAAACTTGAAATGTTTTTAATAATCAATATGAAGTCATTTCTCTTGAACTTGTGATTCTAGCACACTCAACCACATGATCAACTTGAAATGACAAATACTAGTCTATTGCTCACTAATGCATAGATTATTGATTTTTTGATGAGTTCTAATTTCCTATATTCATACTTCTTACCTTCCATGTTGTGACTATTAATGGATCTTTGCTGCTGTTTCTTCTGTTTCCTTTCCTAAAGCAATTATATTTAATTATGATTTTGAGCAATTATATCTGTTTTCATTAAAAGACTATGACTTATTTTGTCAATACAACTCCTAGATTTTTTTTCATTTGGAGATTGATTATAATACACTGCTTGGTACTATATTTAAAGACAAGCATATATGATTATGGGATATCATACAAATACAGTGTTACAGTGTACAGTGTACAAATAAAGATTAAAAAGAATATATCTTGTAGAGTTTAGAAAAGGTAGATGACTATAGTTCCTCATGGTTCAGGAAAACAGCATATAATAAGGGGAATTTTATCTACATATGGGAAATGTGGTCTAGCTTATATGTTTTGTAAGATTGGGGGAATGACCGCATGATTACAGAAAAAAGTGTAAAGAAAATAACGGTGAGAATGTACATAATTAATAAAGAAGAGAGTATATTTCTAAAGATTTAATAATTCAGTTGATTTAAAGATTGGCTCTGTAGGAGTGATTATTCTGGAGGTAATTCTGAAATAATTGCAAAAGGAAAGAATAAGATCATTTAAATATCTATGATTTGTTGGATCCTTTGCAAAGCATTTTACATATATAATCACATTTTTTAATTATTTACACTTTACCAATGTAGATCCTGTCTTACAGAGAGTAAATTCATTGCCTTAGGACATAGTATGAGAGACCCAATTCCACTGGACTCCATCCTCTATGAAACTTCTCCCCAGGGCAGTAGCTCCTCCTCTTCCATAAACAGGCAGGTCTTCCTCTCAGACCCATCATACTATTAACCCCCCATATGTACTATAAATCTTGTATACTTCACAAAAGAAATCAATTCCCATACCATGCTATTTTCAAGCATGTGCACCCACCTACACACCCCAAAACTGTACTTTCTATGAATCATACGTCTTACATTCTAATATAATCTACTCATGTATTTCTCTAACCAAATGTCCACATCTAAAACAGTACTTTCAAATATTCATCGATAATTTCTCATTTCATTCCAAGAAAAGAAGGACCTATAGTAATTATCGACTTTTGATGATGATGAAGACGATGACCTGGACAATGACAACATTTTCAAGTTCCTCGTTGTTCACAAACATTGCAAGGTCTCAAGTGTATAACAATATGGAACTAAGGGCTGATAAATACAGTCCTCTAACAAGTTGAGGTTTCTCTCAGGTCAGATATAACTAGCGCTATTCAATATTTATGAAGCAGTATTTCCCTTGTTGAGAATTTGCTCTGTTTCTTTGGTGAAAGATATATTGAAATGGGACTTTGGGCAGCAGTGGTGGAGCAGGCTCAGGCTCCATGCCTGCTTAATTGGCTGGAGGTGAGTGAAGTCTTTATATAGTTCTTCTTTGCTGGTCTGCTTGGTGGGTGCCTGTCATCCAATCTGCACAAGTTCAGATTAAAAGAATATACAGGAGAGGTTATTGGATTGAATACATAATTGATAGCACAATTGGGTAAAAACTCCAGCAACACATCAGTGTAGCTCATGCCTGCCCTGCCCCCCTAACTAGCCTGCTGTGAAAGCTGTGTGTAGAAATAATGCATTGGGCAAAGGCAAGTAAGAGTTTGGACACCTAGTCCAGATTCTTCACACCCTCACTAGCCACTCACCAGATCCGACACATTGTAATAACTCCTCTCCTGTCCCTTTGTGGCAAAGTCAAACAATTTGATACAACTCTTCTATCCATAGTCTCTGTAACTCCTACCAAAGGACTGGGAGGGAGCATGCAAGTAAAGTGTTGTTGTTGTTGTTGTTGTTGTTGTTATGGTTGTCGGGTGCCATCAAGTCAGTTTCAACTTAAAATAACTCTATGTACAATAGAACATACTACTCAGTCCTGTACCATTCCACATTGTTCTTATGTCTGAGCCCATCGACGCAGCCCCTGTGGCAATCCATCTTGTTGAAGTTCTTTCTCTTTTCAAGTGAAATGTAGAAGCCTCTAGTTCTAGGACTGGCCAGTTTTGCTGTTTTACTAGCTAGGAGAGTGGTCCATCTCAGAAATAGGAAGGGAAGGCTCAGTGCTTATGGATAAAGAAGTGCTGCTAGGGGAGTGCTTTTGAGATTCTTGTCTGAACTCATGCAGATAGCAGACCCTGGGGAACAAGTCAAGCTAACTGTCTTGGGGGAGAAAGCTGACTTGCAGAGTGAGATGCTCTTTGGGCATTTGCTGGAGGGCTTTGTAACACTTTCTGGATTAGAGAAGAAACAAATCACTGTGTAGATAAAAGGTGAGGAGCCAGTAGTAGACATGTCTGTCACAGCATGACCGAGGAGAGGCACTGATGTGAACAAAAGAACTGTATCCTTAATGCTTTCTGATCTTGGTTTGTGATAACGCTTTACCTTCCCTAGTAAATCCCCACACTTGTGGGTATAGAGATCCCTGTTGCTGCAGTGCGCTACACATCGGGCTGCTAATGGCAAGAGCAGCAGTTTGAAAACACCAGCTGTTCCACAGGAGAAAGATCAGGCTTACTTCCATAAATATTCAGTCTCAGAAACCCGCAGGGGCAGTTCTGCCCTGCCTCGTGGAGTGGCTACTACAGCCATAGCGGGGTGGAAGCTGCCGCAAGAGAAAGTTTCTGGTGTCTTCTGAAATCCGCTTTGATATTTCCTTTATTTCTGCCTGCTGAATGATGTTTGGCTTTCTTCCTATATGTCATTCTTGCTACCATCTGACAGCTCATCATGTTTTCTGCCTTTAGTGTCCAATGAATCAAATCTATTCTTGATGAAAAGACAATGGAGAAATGCAGAAACATTATCTAAAAGGGAGCCGAGAGTCAACTGTGGGCAGGCCAGCAATTGTTCCTCTGTAAATTCACATTGAAGGAAGAAAATGATAACAAATTCACAAGAACTGAAATACCACTTTGAGAATATCCCAAATGAGTTTAGATAAAGTATAAGGAACAAATTTGACTCACTAGACAATATTTCCAGGAGACCTCAGAAGCTATGCAATGACATCATGAACAGCATGCACGAAGAAAGTAAAAGGCTAATTAAAAGACAGGAGTGAAAAAAAGATAAAAATGGGTACCAGAAGAGCCAAATAAATAAAAGAAGAGAGCATTTCAAAGGGCTGTTCAACAAGATGAATTAGTGTATTATAACAAAATATGCAAGGATCGGAAATACAAAAGCCAAAAAAGAAGAAAATCATCAATATATCTCAAGGAGAAAGAACTGAAGAAAAAATTCTTCAAGTCTGGTATTGCAATATTGAATGATTTCATGGATAAAATACTGAACTATGCAGGAAAGATCAAAATAAGATGAAAGAAATACACAATAACTGTTCCAAAAATCAGTTGATGTTCAAGCACTTCTAAAAGATGATTTTTAAAAATACAATAAAACTGAAGGAAGTCCAAGCATCAATGAAGGCATTAGTGAAAAAAAAATCCCAGGAATTGAAAGAATACCAACATTTTAAAATGTTTCGAAAACTGATGAAGCACTGGAAGCATTCACTCTCCTATGCCAAGAAAATTAGAAAATAGAAACCTGGCCAACAGACTGGAAAAGATCCATATTTGTGCTTATTTCAAAGACATGCAAGCTAACCGATATCTAACAATATAATTAACAACATATGGAAATAAAATTTTCTGAAGAGCATTCAACAATAGTTGAAGCAGTACATCGATAGAGAGTTGCCAGAAACTCAAGCCAGGTTCAGAAGAGGAATTGGAATGAGAGATAGCATTGCTGACCTCAGATGAATTTTGACTCAAAGTAAAGAGAACTCGAAGAAGGTTTACTTAAGTTTTATTGACTATACAATGGCACTCAACTGTGCGGAATGAATCAAATTATGGATACCATTTCAAAGATTGGGAATTCTAGAATATTTCATTGAACTTATGTGAAGCCAGTACAAGAGGAAGGCATTGAACAATGCAAAGGGATATTTTTATGGACAGTCTAAAAGCAGGAAATATATGTGTCAGGGTTGTATCCTTCTATGTGTATTCAATATATGTGTTGAGCAATAGAAAGTGAAAATATGAAAAATAAAATGATATCAGAAGGGGAGAAATGTTTGTTTTTTATTTTTTAGTTATTTTCTTTGGATGGGGGCATCACTGCCCTCTGGTGGGAGTGGGAGGCCCAACCTTGCTCCTGGAGAGCTTCTGCTGGATTTGAACTGCCAAGCCAGTGGGCTGCATTCCCATACTCAACCACTACGTCATTGCAGCTCAGCCCTTGGAGGAAGGTTTATTAGCAACTTTCAATATGTAGTTGACACCATTTTTCTTGTTGAAAGTGAGGAGAATTAGAAGCACCTGCTGATGAACATCAAAGATTGCAGCCATTAGTATGGATTGCAATTTAATGCAAGGAAAACAAAAGCCTCCACAACTGGACCAATAGACAACATCATGACAAATTGAGAAAGAGTTGACTTTGTCAAGGTTTTCACTTTACTTTGATCCACAATCAAGGTTAATGGAAGCAGCAACCAAGAAATGATATGATGTACCGCAATGGGCATGTTTGTTGTGCAAGACCTTTATCAAGTATTAAAGGCCAAAGATAACACTTTGAGGGTTAAGGTGTGCCTGATCCAAGTCATGATCTTTTCACGTGACTCGTGTGCATGTGAAAGTTGGACAAAGAATACAGACAAGAATTGATATATTTGAATTATGGTGCTGGTAAAGAATCTTAAAATTATTATGAACCACTGAAAGAACAAACAAACCTATCTTGGAAGAAGTACAGTAAGAATACTCCTCAGAATTGAGGGTGGGAAGACTATCTCACAGGCTTTTGCTGTGCTATGTGGGACAACCAGTCTCTGGGAAAAAAAGATGTCATACTTGATGTAGTTAAGGATCAGTGGGAAAAGATGACCCTCACGGAGATGGTTTGACACAGCAGCAATAGCAATGAGTTCAAGCACAACTGCAATGTTGAGAATGCTGTCTGTAAGCTCAGCTTTCTACTCTGTTGTACATGGTGCTGCTTTCAAACAGAGGTGGCTCTCAGGTCGCTAAAAATACCCAATTAAGAGCTGTTGGCAAAGTACCATATGTGTCATTATTTAACTCAATTACATTATGCACATCTCAAAAATAAATAAATAATATGCTATTTATTAAAAGGTAGGATCAATTTTATTCTTCTTCTCTACAAACTTCTTTCATCAAAACAACTAGCAAAGAGCCGAATAGTAGCTAATTATTGCGCACTCATTTCCTTGAATGATTCTATGGAGAGTTTTAATATCATGAAAGAGGTTTTAGATGCCTACGAGGGAATTTTATCCCAAATTAGCCACCATTAAGATTCTGTGAAAAACCTCCAAGCTCATGGGAACAGTAAAAATAGACCTTTGATTTCCTTATAATTCATCATTTGCATTTGTGTAGTTAACATTCTGAAACATCTAAGTAAATCCAGGATATATATATGTATATATATCAATAATATATATATGGCTGTAAGAATATATATATATATATATATATACATATATATATATATATATATATTCTTGTCTCTTGTGAGTAGACTGAGGAAGGAGCCAGTCTCTCCAATCTGATAAGCAGGAGTCTCTCATCAGCAGAAGAGCCTAAAGGAGTCATATGTAAATTACTAAAAACAAACATAAGGGAACATGTTATATTTAAAGAGAATTCACCAGAGATTTTTCGTTAAGCCAATTTGATAGGTCAGTGACAGAATTCTTGTGTTTCATGCGGGGATACTGTTACTCTCCACTTTCTAATGATACCTGCATAGCATGCAGAACTTTCTATAGACCAAGCGCAAGTTTTATGTCAGTCAAATGATCTTACGGAACATCTCATGAGACTACAGGGGCAGACTGGTTTGAAAGGTAATTTGGGGTTATTTCTTCATGCATCTTCTTGGAAATGTGATAGTAAAGGTTTTGTATCAAATTGGCTGAACCAAAAATCTCATCAATTTAGTTAACACCTAGATCCCCCAATTAAGTGCCTGTTAACTGCCACACTGAGAAATCTGGTCTAGGCAAGTTGACACAAATCCATAACAATCAGAAACTATTCCTCGTCAACTTGACACCTGTCATATTCCCTTAAACCATACAAAGCAGTACCCCCCAACCCAAAATTTGATGCTCGTTTGTTGTTTTGATGTGAGGGTGATAGTACATTTAGAGTTCATTCCACTAGGTTAGGCTGTTAATCAAGCTTTCAATTGAAAGGTTCTGAAAAGATTGCATAACAGTGTGGATCAAAAAAAGAGCCTGATTTGTGGCAGACAGGAGACTGGTATTGCCACCTTGACAATGTACCTGCTTATACAGTCATCTCAGCAAACCGTTTTTTGACAAAAAACAGTATGCCTCTTTTGCCCCACATACCTGACTCTCCTGACTTTGCTCAGTGACTACTTTTTTTTTCCATGACAGAAGAAAGACATGACAGGATAGCTATTTGATGATGTAGATGAGGTGAAGAGAAAAATGGGTGCTGTTAGCTATCCAAACAGATGAGTTTGAAAAACATTTCCAAGAATGGAATCACAGATAATAATGATGGCAACAAGTATACAAATGTGCTCGACATAATAGATGTATGTATGGATTGTGATAAGTGTTGTTTGAGCCCCCAATATAATAATTTTAAAAAATGGAATCACAGATTTGACAAATATATCAAGCGTATTTGAGAGTACTTGAAAGTGATAAGGTTGTTTTGTTAAAAAATTTAAACATGCAGTTTGGAAAAAAAGTATTTCATTTATTTTTTGGGGGGGTGGTTATCCCCTTAGACTTGATCTCTAAGTAAAGACAATATAAAGTTGTACATATAGCATATAGCTAATGCTTGTATAACTGAAAATGCACTAACTGCATTTATAGCTTATATTTTATAAATGAACAAAACAAAAATATTTGATGCATGTATATAAGGAAAATACTCATAACAGTGATAACTATCATTTCTGCAACTGATCATTGATATTTAGAGTAATATTCTTTGACAGGTAAACTCATACTCATGGGTTAGATTTCTCATTGGTATACCTCATGCCAATCAGCACCCTCTAGATATAAGTGATCAGATCTGCAACTGATCGTGGAGATAGTACAGAACTGGACAGTGCGTTGTTCTGCACAGCAGAACACCAGGATCACTAAGAGTTGGGGATAGACTATTTAGCAGCTAACATTAACAATATCCTGGAGGCATATGTGTTTGTACCTCAGGTATGTGTCAATTATGGAGGAGAATTGATGTTCATTAAGAATTGTCAGGGGCTACAGAGAACAAGCAGTATACTAATTATGTTGCCAAGAATTCTGAGCCTACCTAAACCAACTGCAATTTTGTAGGCAAGGCAGTGACATTTAACGATTCCTAGATTGAACAGTCATTCAGAATTTGCAAAAGAGAAATATCACTGAAATTTAATCCATGTTACTTCACCCTGACTGGAGTTTTGCTGTGGAATTCCCACTTTCTCTAAGACACATCTGTGTCTTTCTAACTACTTACTGAGCTAACTTTGTGGAGTGGAAAAAAATGATGATTGAAAGATAATGGCTTATTTGCATAGTGTTTACTTAGCCTTTTGCTAGAGGCAAGCACAAATAATATGGAGGCAAATTTGGAAGTCTTAATTTCCAGGAAAATGTTTTCAACCAAGGGAGCTAAAGACATCCTGTCTGGCCATATGAGATTCAATTGTCATCAAGTTTTGGATTGGTCTTCCATGAAGACAAATAAGTGTTTATCTATAGGATATGGTTTTAGTATGCCCCAACCACTGGGTCTCTCTAGTACTTGCTTATGTTGGTCCTTTGGCATTATAATGAATTTAAGGTTTGATCATGAAGAACTAGAACTTGTTGAGGTAGGATGGAGATATTACTAGAGAGCCATTGTCTTAGTTAGTGCTTTTCCAATAAAATTATCTAAAGTTGGTTGCTTTACAGAACAGAATTTTATTTTATGGCTCTTGAGGCTATGAGCCAATACCCAGATTTGAGCTATGTCATTTCCTTCCCTGAGACTCCCAATTTCTGCTTTCTACCTTCAGTCCTTAGTAACTTGTAGTTCTTTAACTTGTAGACAATTCTCATTTGGGACTACCTCCCCTCATATGTGTGTCTCTGTGATGGTTCTGGTATTTTTATAGCTAAAAAATTATTAGATCTAAAGCCAATTCTCCATTAATGACAGAACTACATTGGCTTATGAAAGACCTCTTATTTCCATACAGGATCACATCCATGGGTACAGGGGCAAATTGTCAAGACATTTTTATATGATGTAATTGAATTTATATTAGTTAGGAAACAGAGAGAAAGATAGTAACCTGCAGTAAAATCTATGAAAGTCAATATCTGGGTAATTAGGAATGTTGTTGGAGATTGAAAAAAATCAAAATTTCTAATAGAAAAGTGATGAGACTGCATCTTGTCAAAGGCAGAAACCATGTGATCCCCAGAAAAATAAGACAGTACCATTGACTTTAAGCTTCCATAGGTCTCACTGCATATTCTTTGTATGCAACAGCCCTAATAGCAATAACAAGCCAACATATCTTAAGTACACTCTATGTAGTATTATCACACACTGGTAAGCAAATTATTTTGTTGTTGTTATTACTTATCACCCCCTTGTTATAAAGGTACTGGGAAGATCCTGACATCATCTATCTAATCAGCAACCAACTAGGGCTTAAAAATTCTCCAGTCTCCTACATTGTTTGAAAAGCAATGCAGAAGCCACATCTAATCTCCTTTGGCTAGAGAAGGAAGGAGGAGAACATATATCCATACCAGCTCAGGACCTATTGCCATCAAGCATAGGTTGGCCATGCTTTCATCCTCCATCTTTATTTCTTGTCTAGTTTTGTTTATTTTTTGTACCCAATTCTGACACCAACAGTTCCTACCACAGTTTTCCACTTCTCTGATGTATTTGGTTCTTCATTTCACTGGCCACACAAAATTCATAGAAAATATTCAATCATGGGAATTTATTAAGAAAGTTAAAGATATACCACCAGCCAGGATCATAAAGAAGTAGGCATACAATCATCGGTCCACGGCAGTGCCTCTCCTCAGCTAGCAGTTCAGTCTCTCTTGGCTCCTCAGCCTTGGCCACCTGGTCTCTTGGTCTCCATTTTGCCCCATGGGCCAAAACGGCCACTCAGTGTTGCCTCACAGACTCAGTGTCATAGTCTGTGCTGTCTTTACACTTGTTGAGTCACGACCTCTAATGCCTCCACACTTCCGGCAGGCATCTCAACAGAAAGGGTTCCCATTGATGGCTTCTCTTCCTTGATGGTCCCAGGAACTTTCATTCTTACAGCCAACAAAGTGGCAAAATGAAGCAATCCTCAAGTTAAGATTCCTCTACACCCTATTTGCATGACAAAAGTTATAGAAAAATGGATTGAAGAACTCTATTTGGAAATTTCTCTACAGCAGAATTATCTTGCCTTCATACCCACTAGTGTTGTTCTGGATTCACAACTCCGGACAAGAAATAAAGGCATGAAAACCCAAGCATTTGCTGACATGTGCAAGCCTTTTTTAAAAAAATCTTTTTTTTTAGGGGGGGTGGGCATCATTGCCCTCTGGTGGTCGTGGGAGCTACCTAGCACTGCTCCTGAGAGCCGCCACTGGATTTGAACCACCAAGCCCACACTCAACCACTTACACCACCAGGGCTCAGCCCTGACACGTGCAAGTCTTAATATCTTTCTAGAAACACAGATAGCCATCATTCCAAGAGAGTAACACAAGGTGGCCCATGCAGGTCTCCATTGCCAATCATGATGAGTTCTTGTTCATTCAGCTTTCCTTTTCTTGTTGGTAGTTAAAACATGCACAATTCACCCAAGAAAGTGTAGAACACCAGCTCTTTGCCAGTCCTGATGCTATATCTAATTGACTAAGTGACTAAGACATTTTTTTTAATGTGGGCCAGTAGATGTGTAATTAAGTCAATGTGATGAGAGAAGTCCTCCTCAATGTACAGAGAGTGTGACCACAGTTTGTTTGAGAGGTTAAAGAAAGCTTCAAATAGTAGGTGGCAATTTAGCCAGATTCAAAGAGTTGGTCTCTGCCTATGCTGAGAGAACTAATTCTGAAAAAAAGCTATTTGAGCTTGTCCTGTCAAATTATTGAATTGTGGACAATAAAAATACCTTTTTGATCTGAGAGAACATTGCTTTATTGTTAAGCATCACATTTAACATAGACTAAAATGTAGATGATAATAAATTAAATGAGGTAAGAAAAATGAATGTAATTTACAACCATGATGCTTCAATCAGTGATCGTGAAATGATACAGTAAAAATACCGTGACAAGGTGATATTGTATTGAAATAGCTTATATGGTGTAACTGTTATGAGCACAGATTCTGGAGTCAGGGAGCCTTGACTTCTATTCTATATGAACCTGGGCAAGTACTTGGGCTTTATGTCTTTGTGCTCTTCATCTGAAAAAATGGAAGCCATAATTGTCTCTTTTTCTTAAGAAAGTTGTTAGGGTACAATTGGTAAAATCAGAGTCGTTCTTGACACATCACAGATAATAAAAAAAATCCTGAATCATGTTTTGAAAAATATCAGCTCTTGTATAAAGATACATGAAAATACTCCCTGAAGGAGAAAAATGAGGCTTTCTACTCCTGTGAAGGCTTGGAAACTCACAGGGGACTTCTACTGTATCCTCTAGAGTCACTGTGAGTCTGCATTAACTCAGTGATAGTGAACTGGGCATTTTTTTTTCTTATTGAACTGAGCATTTTAAAGAATACTATTAAGCATGATAGTACCAGAATTTTTAAAAAATGCCTCACATTGAATGTGTGGAGTTGTCAATTCATTTGTCAGGTGTGACAAGAGATCCATGCAGATAAGGGTACAAACAGGTGCTAGAAGAGCTGACCATTGATAGTAAGTCCTACCTGGAGTCCTCACCCCTAGTCCAGTGCGTGGTTGTGAGTGGTCTGTCTTCCTAGGTTTCTCTTTTGGAAATCTGCAGCATTTTGCCTTCACTGCTGTGCTCTTTCAGAACTTCAGAATTTCATTTCCAGTGTTTCCTTAATGTGTACTTTCAGTCAAATACTACGTGTTTCATCAGTTGGCAAACCAAAGTTAATCTAATGGATACAATGTATCAATCTATATATTATTCTCCTGGCAGTATGCTACCTCTGGGAGTTTATACCATGCTGAGAGACAACCAAGGAACTACAGAAGTAGCAAGTATTCACAAATGTAAACAAACTCGGTGTGGCAACTTCATTTATTTAGGAGCTGGTGAGAGGTGTGTGTCTGTGATTACTTTGTGCATATGAAACATACCTTTGCTTTGTGCTACTCAATTTATTAAATCTGGCCTGTGAAATTAAGTTCTCAATGTGTCAATAGTATTAGTTCTCCTGAGTGTCCTATTACTTGGCTAACTGAGAATCCACACAATATTGCGTGGTGATTTGTTGTTAGGTGTCTTTGTATGGGTTCCTATCCTCAGTGACTCTATATACAACAGAAGAAAGTGCTACTGAGTTCTGCACTGTCCTGACAACATCCTTATGGTTCAGCCCACTGTTGCAGTCAATCCATCCCCTTGGAAGTCTTCCTCTTTTGAGGAAGGTAACCCTGTATTTGACCAACGATGAGCTCTGTTTCCTGGGACTGGTCTTTCCTTATAACATGTCCAACGTGTGTGAGACAGAATTTTACCATCCTCACTTCAAAGGAGCAGTTTGGCTTCACCTTTTCCCAGGTGAATTTACTCCTCTGGCGATCTGTGCCTTGTCCAACATTCAGGTGCACATGAGGCACCCAAAGATACCATGATTTGAGTCAAGCCCATCTCAGTACTCAAAATGATATCTTTGTGCTCGAACACTATAAGCAAATCCGGTGCGGCAGAATTACCCAATACGTCATTTGGTTTCGTTGCTGCTGCTTCCAGGAGTGCTGACGGTGAATTCAAGTAAAATGAAATCTTGGCAATTTCAGGATTGTCTCCTTTTATCATTATATTGTCCGTTTGTCCAGTTTTGATGATTTTGATTTCTTTACATCGGGTTGCAATTTAAATATAAGGTTGCAGTCTTTAATCTTTATCAGCAAGTGCCACATTGCAGTAAGCCTGAAGTGTTCTTCTTAGGGCTGTCAAATACATCATTCTCATTTGTTCAGTGGTTTTGTTTTGTCATCAATAGCACAGCCTCAGGGGTCCGAATGTCATTCTATGTCTGCTGCTTATTGGTCAAGTAAGTCTGAACCATTTATTTAACCATTCCATGCCAATGTTTTCTGATCTGTACAATAGAGCAATATGACTCTGATGGCTACTCCTGTGTGGCTACTTGGCTAGCCTATGATTCTCTGTATTGTATAATTATCCTCTATTTTGTGATCAGATATAAGAGGAGTCAGTTTCCTTGGAGATGTGACCTGCATCCAATATATATGGATGTTAGGACAAAGCTATCTCTTTCTCAAGCTTACATTTGACTTGCTATCTTCTGATCTCCAGTTCTTGGGTCCAGAGTTGGTAGCCTGACACGTGGCTTGCTGATTGTTGGATGGAACCAGCTCCTGCCGCTCCATGAGCTAGAACTATGCCACCTGAGCTGTGGTTTGGGGATTTATCAGCTGCTACAAACACATGAGTTAGGAGAAGCCCCAGTTTGATGCCTGACCCATAGACCTAGGACTTGTCAGTTTTCTCAAGTATGTGAACCATTTCCTTCAAAAAGTTTAATCTATGTTTCCTTCTTCCTTTCTTTCTCTCCCCAGGCTTCACTAGTTTTGCCCCTCTGAGAACATTTCCTACGATAAAAATGAATTCCACAAGGCTATTGTGAGGATTAAATGTATTGGTATTTGTATTTAGAATAGTGACTAGCAATGAGTAAAGCCTACAAGGTATAATCATTGAATACCTACTATGTGCCAAGTATTAGACAAGAAACCCCCAAAGTAAATTTCCCTTTCCTGAGTTTATAACTTAGTCTGTGGTTAACAAGTTATGGCTTATGAACTAACTCCAGTTTTCCACTCAATTTTTTCAATAAAGTTTTATTGAAACATGACCCTGCTCATTAATTTATATATTATCTATTTCTACTCCTGTGCTACAATGAAAAAGCTATGACAAACACCATGTAGCCAATAAAACTGAAAATAGTTGCTAATACTTTAAAGAAAGTATTTGTCAACTGTTGGTCAGGCAGAGACTATGGACCTCAACAAATACATGTCATTCAATGTCATAGACAAAGCTCCATTGGAGGCACAATGGCTAAAGCATGTATCTATAACGGATACGCTGACAATTAGAACCCACCTGCAGGTCCTTTAAAGAAGGATATGGCAGTCAGCTTTGGTAAAGATGACAACCTTGGAACTGTACTGTGCAGCTCTAGTCTGTCCAGTATAGTCTCTAGACGTCAGAATTACTTTACACTACTAGGATTGCTTTGCTTTGCCTTTGGATTTTGTAAGGTGGATACTTGAAACCTAAGTGCCTACTTAAAACCTAAGCCTCTGCCACCTTGTCAATTTGGACTCATAATGACCGTAGAGGATAGGGTGAAATGGCTCTTGTGAGTTTCTCCGACTCTTACTCTTTGCAGGAGTAGAAAGCTCTTTCCCCCGAGGAGCAGCTGGTGATTTTGAACTGCTCAACGTTTGGTTACCAACACAGTGCATAACCACTATGTCACCAGTGTCTACTACATAATTATTAATTTCTTTTCTGTTCCTGATAATGTTCCAAATACTGATGACATTAAGAAATGAGAGAGAGAGAGAGAGAGAGAGAGAGAGAGAGAGAGAGAGAGAGAGAGAGAATACCTCAACCTGCATGGAGTTAGAAGTCTAATGGGTGATAGACAATAAGGAAAGTAAATGACTGAAGTAGTACAACAATCAAGAAGCAAAGGCCTACAAGACACTTGACTTTGCTAGTGTCTGATGGAATTTTGATCATTAATAATCAAAAACCTGTCAATACTAATTCCCAACTATGACCTCCACTCAGTAAGCTCTTCATTTATTGTGCAGTGTTCTAACATAACACTTTGCAGAGAGTATTTGCTTAATAAAGGTTTGTTGAATGAATAAGGATATAATCATTTGTTCAATTTTCATTGTCCGAAAATTTCCATTTCTCTTGATGTCAGTCATTGTTCAAGGCTATATTAGAGATATTTTCTCCTCTAAAATGCCATTCATGACTATTAGTCATATGTTTCAATTTTTGAAATACATATTCTTATTTTCTCACAGAGAGACACTATTGCTATTGCTATTGCTATTGTCCAGGCAATGAGAGCATCTATATTGTAGAGAAAGAGGGGTCAGGTGAGAACGGAAGTGATTTATATAGGAACAATAGGCTTAACATCCTTAACACAGTAGAGCTAGCGCTTCACAACCCTAAACTTTACATAGTGCTATGCTGGGTATACATGATGACAAAAATTTACACAGATCCTGGTTCTCACAGCAAGAGAAAGAGAACAATAAATCAAGTAGAAAGAGAACTGTGATAATACTTCATACCAAATACATGTGAAAAGAGGTTTGAAAAGAGTATTCATGAAAGAGAGAACAGCATATTACTAACGCCCAAATATAAGAGATACCATAATAAAATTGAAGAATTTGAAGCAATGCATTGACTGGATCACAACATTAAGGAGGAGCAGTGACTATAAATAAATCTGTATTGGTAAACAAGAAATCACCTGGTAAACTATGGAAACAGGAACTCTTTGAATTATTAGAAGGAAAGCATTGACTCAATTAGTTCTGTACTACGAAGAAACAATACTTCCTGTAATGTGGAAAATAAATTAGAATGGAGCATGATTAAAGGAAGAATGACTACCACATGCTAAGTACTAAATTTTTATTATCTCACTTGATGTTCACAGCTGCTTTGTGAATTCCATTTTATTAATGAGGGACATAAGAGAGAGATAGAGAGACTAAGTGAATTGACCATGGTGACAAAAAGCAGGATGTCTCAAACCAGATTTTTCAAGTATGTAGGTATTCTCCCATTGTCTCTTGCAGCACATTTGGTAGTAATAGAGGATGAGAAGGATTTGGCTGGCTCAGAAGAAAGAGGTGTGTCTAAATTTTAGACTGCATTCTCCAAAGGAGTAAAACTAATGAGAATATATAATACAGAGTTTTATTTAAGAAGTGGCTTGTGAAGTTTTTGAGATTAGAAAGTCCTAAATCTATGGACAAGGCATTGAACTCTGGGTTTCTCTTGACTCATGTGGTTGCAAATGAAAAACTGAGGAACTATGAGAAATGACTGTGCATCTAGACAACTTCAAGCATGATTGTTTCATGGGATTCTTAATAGAAGTTTAGGCTTGAAAGTTAATACTCAAAAGAAGGGATAATACCACTGACCTAGTGTGTTAGGCTGAATTCTCTCGAGAAATGAAATAGTATATATCTAAAGAAATTTATAACAAGAAAATAACTCAGAGTTTGTGGTTGTCACCTAATCTGATATCAATTTGAGGATTGAGAGTGTAGGGGTGGAGTCTAGTCTGTCAATCTGAAGGTAGCCAATGAGGCTTCTCTGTGGGCATGGCCTGCTGAGAATTCTGGGAAATCTGGTACTTCCTTCTTAGAGGCAGGAATCACTGTTTCTCTCAGTTCATTCTCTTAGAGACACTCAGCTGACAAGGCTAGCTCCCTGCCGGAAATCCCTGAGAAGTCACATGGACCTACCCTGATACAGTCCTGGATACTGGAGAAGCCATGTGGAGACTCCTGTCATCACTGATATGCTTACAACACTGCTGGATCCAAAGATTTTCTACACACTTGCTTATGAACATTCTGCATTTGGCATCATTGCATGTGTTTTGTGTGAGTCTAAGGAGAACTTTATAGATTGGAATGGACATATGGGCTAATGTTGGACTTACGACCTTGGAATGGACTGGGTTGAGATCTTTTCTCTATGTTCAATGCTCTTGTATATTAATTTCTTTTTTATACTCGTATGATTGTCTATGGACACAATTGTCTACCACACAATTGTAGAATGGACTAAGTCTAATCCAGTTCAAGACTGAGGGTCAAATGTTAAACTTCTCCTGACTGATGTCACTTTAGCTAGTGACAAATCAGGAAGCAGGAAGATGAAGCAAAAAGATAGCAGACTGGTGGATACAGAGTCAAATGAACCTATGATGAGCAGGCTGCAGATGGATCCTGTGATCAATAGGTAATACAGAAGGCTGTTGCCTCAAATGCAGAGATTTGAGATCAGGGAACCAGATGCAGGAACCAGACCCAATAGAAGTAAACTAGCTTCCCAACACACCCTGTATGAAGCTCCCTGCCAATAACATCAGGGGTTTGATGAACAACTACTTGGCCATGCCCAGAGGATCCCATCACAGAGCTGATTATACTATGTTAGATCACAACACAAGGAGCCCTCAACTACTGAACTACTGAGCACCCTGGCCCAGCCAAGTTGACACGAGATGTAACTGACACCCAGTAAGCATTGGAATCTTTTTTTTTTAATCTTCTTATTGGGGGCTCGTACATCGTTTTTCACAATACATGAATAAACACACTGTGCCAGGCATCTTCACATGTCTGCTGCTATTATCATTTTCCAGTCATCTGCCTTTTCCCTTGAGCCCCTAGTATCGGCTTTTCCATCCCTTTCCCTCTTCCCCTGCTCTGTCTTTCCCACCAACCCTCAATACTTTATAAATTATTATTGTTCTGTCATATCTTACACTGCCCGAACTCTCCCCCAACCCACTCCCCTGATGCCCATCCTTCAAAGAGGAGCTTATGTGTATATTCTTGCAGTTGGTTCCATCTCTCTACCCCACCTTCTCTCCACCCTTCCAGCAGCTCCAATGTAACCACTGGGCCGAAGGGGCTCACCCATCCGGGTTTCCCCATATCTCCAGCTCCCCTCTCTACCAGTGTAACTTCTCCAGTCCATCTGGATTTGTAAAGTAGAGTTGGGACCATGTTGGTGGCTGGTGGGGGGTGGGGAGAGAGGGGGGAAGGCTTCAAGACCTAGAGGAAACTTGTATGCATCATCACTGCCCGGCTGCCCCTTGACTGGTCTGTGTCCTCTCCGTGGCTCCCCTGTAAAGGGGTGACCAATTACCCACCAGTGGGCCTTAGGTCCCACCGTGCTCTCCCCCTCCTTTGTAATGATGTGATGCTTGTTCTTTGGTGCTCGATACCTGCTCCCTTTGGCCCCTCTTGATCACACATGGTGGTGTGCTTCTTCCATGTGGGCTTTGCTGTTTCTGCGCTGAATGGCAACTCAATTATCTTCAAGTCTTTGAGACAACAGACATTCAATTATTTGGTAGCTGGGCACGATAGTTTCTTCTACTCTGTTTGCCTCTGTATCCATTTGTTTTCAGCAATATCAGGAGTCAATTGGTCCATTGATTTTGATTTTTGTTCTTTGATGTCTGATACTTGATTTTTTCAGCACCTCATGATCGCACAGGCAAGTGAGCTTCGTTTACGGTGGGTTTTGTTGCTCCTGTGCTAGATGGCTGCTTGTTTTTGTTCCAGCCTTTGAGACCCCAGATGCTATATCTTTTGATAGCTGGGCACCATCTGCTTTTTTCACCACTCTTGCTCATGTTCCCACATGTCCTCAGTGGGCACCTTGGGGATATGTGCACATATCCCGTTTGATGTCTATTGCCTAGACCTTTCCCCACCATGTGGCCACGCTGGCTATTGTGCTTCTTCTGTGTGGGTGTGGTCCCTTCTCAAGTAAATGGTCTATTGTTTATCTTCAGCCTTTTAAGACCCCAGATATATCTTTTGGCAGGGAGCTAAAGGATCCCCCACCCCTCACCTTGAACAATAATATATTAACGTACTTGCTTATTTAAAGAGATCATTGTAAGCTGAGCCCCAGTGGCATAGTGGTTCAGTGTGGGACTGCAGCCCTCTGACTTGGCGGTTCAAATCCAGCAGCAGCTCTCCAGGAGCAAGGGTGGGTAGTTCCCACGACCACCAAAGGGCAGTGATGCCCACCCCCCAGAAAAGAGATAATTGTAGAGACAATCTAAAAGACAGAGAGAGGGGTGAGACTGCAGCCAGCAAAATCACTTCAATATTATTATAATGGCGGAGAAACGAAATTATTGAGGACTAAGCCTAGGTAGGAGAGATGACAAGTAGGTGCAATTTCATGAAACTCAGGCTATGAAATGAATGGCTGAAATAGAAGACAGTTAACCTTTCAGAAGTGAAAGCACTTTCTAAGATTTGTGGGAAATAAAGTTGAAAAGAATAAGAAGGCTCAGCTCAAGGCAAGCCTTGGAAACACCAGACTTTAAAATTTAAAATAGATTGTAAAGATAAGTGGGGAATTTACATTTAGGTCTAGATTTGTTTTAGGTAGTAGGAACAGATTACCATGTTTATCAGACCTTAATACACACCTGACCATAAGACCCACCCAGTTTTTAGAGCAGGAAAACAAGAAAAAAATATTCTGAACCAAATAGTACCAGTATGCAGAAATGTTCTGGAGTACCACACCTTCGAGCCATAAAACACACCATCATTCCCCCTACCCCTCCCCCCACACTCACAGACACACACTTTTTGGGGAAAAAATGTGTGTCATATGATCTGAAAAATATGGTATATAACAGATTATTTAACACAACCTCACAGTCATTTTGGTTCTGGGACTGTTTATATACACAAAGTCTTGTGCTTGATTGAAAAAAATCTAACACACTTCCATTGAATTGATTCAGAGTTACAGAGACCCTCTAGGTAAGGGTAATATTGCCCCTATGGGTTCCTGAGGCTGTGAGGTGCTGCAAACCTTGTCTTTCACCTGCAGACAGCTGGTGGTTTCAAACTATTGACCTTGCATTTAACAGCTCAGAGCTTAAACCACTCTTCCCTCAGAGCTTGGTACGGACCTTGAGAGAGGTCCTATTTTGACATCTCCACCCTCCCCCAGTTTATTTTACATCCAAGTCTGAGAGACTTGAAGATAGAGCCCTGGCCACAAATCTCTCACTTTATATTCACTCCTTTTTACAGTACATGGTAGCATTGCACTCTTGGTGGAATTAGGAATTAGAAATTCTGATTTAAATCTTGAGGACTGAGGAAAAAGGTCATACTAATAGGTCTATGACAGATGGAGACTTACTTTACCTCTCAGATTTTTCTAGATACTTAATGGCTGATAAAAAACACCCTGGGGAAGGAGTAAACAGAATAGAACTGCTTCTCTGAGAGAGGAGGAAAAGCATTAATTGTTAAGTTGTTTATTCCAAAAGGACATATTATAAGCTTTTTAAGGTTACCACCTGTGGGGCAAGGAACACTCAAGAGAAAATTTATAATTATGCAGTGTCCTAAATCTATGCCTTCAATTACTAGTTTCCCAGTAAGTAAAGCTCAGTCAAGCATGTTCAAGAGACAGAACAATAATACTTTAAAAGTTTTAAATGTAGGAAGAAGTCCATGTTCTCTCTATATATTAATTTAGTGCCTTACATACATTTTGGGGTGATCAATGTACGTTTATGCATCCATTAAAATGGGTCACATTTATCTGTACACATTGTTTACACTGTCCTGGATAACCGACTGAATTAATTAAAGATTATTATTAATATATGAGACACAGAGCTTTCAAAACTGTACTCCTATCTGTGAGGGCCTATACATCATTAAATATTGGATTCTTCTTGGTTTGTATTTATAACAGGGAAGAATAAGGACCAAACCAAACCCTATTTTCATTGATAATGAACCTCCTTATAAAGAGGAAGAGGTTATCAGCTCCCATACTAGTGCACAGAAACCCTCCATAGGGTGGTCGTGAGTTGAAATTGTCTCAATGGCCATGGCCTTGGTTGAATATAATCATTACAAGGACCTGTGGAGGCTCATCAGTTAACAACTTGATGATTAACTGAAATGTTGGCAGCTTGACTCTGTCCAGGGGCACCTCTGAAGAAAGGACTGGCAATCTGCATCCCTAAATTCCAACTGTGGAGACTGTGCAGCACTTGGTTCTACTGTGGCTCACCTAGCGTCCCATGGATGAGAGTGGTCTCAAGGCCACAACTTTGTCTTGTTGGGGGGCGGGGTGGTGTCAGCACATGCTGAGCTTTAGGAATTTACTATTTCACTTATTCCTCCCAACAGTATCATGAAGTATGTGCTACTAACCTGAATTAGGAAATTCAAATTCTGAAGTCTGTGTACCAGGAATTTGTGATCACACAAATATAATCTCTCATCAGAAAAGTAGGCAAAATTGTCACCTCTTATGGTTTGTGTAAGATTTGGAGATAATTCAACTCTCAACTTGGTTTCTAGCTCTTAGCACAATGAAACATTGCTTTGGAGTGGATTCTATGTCATGGAAACCCCTCCGACATGGTCTGCACACCTGCAGGGTGAAGAGAAGTAGTATAGTTTTTCAATTTCCATTCTTTTCTGATAGAGGAACCAAGGCTTAATTCCTAGGTGCCTCTGGCAAAGACTAGCTTCCGAGTGAATCCATATTGATAATCTAGCTGCCCTTCAGACCTCCCCATCCAAACTCTAATGGAGAGCGCATTATCATCTAACCTCTACAACAGGTAGGACTATCCCTATTTGTTTCTGATACTCTCACTCTTTACGGGAGTACAAAGCTGCATCTTTCTCCCTAGTTCCTTCTCCCATTACATAGGTAAATTGTATATTTTATGAAAAAAAGATAGGGTTGAATAACTGTGGGTTATTATAGCATCACAATTTACCTGTGTTTTTTCTCCTAACTGTGCCTGGAAATTCACGTTGTTTAGGTCTAACTTTGGAGGTATGTGTATACCTATATAAACATGTGTCAGCATATGGGCTTGTGGGAGTTGTGTGTGTGTGTGTGTGTTATGAATGCAGGAAGGAGCAAGAAACAAAGCAGGAGAGAAGATGTCTGTTTCATTCACTGCTGTATAATTAATGACTACTATATGTCTGATAAATTGTGCTTAGTAGGTACTCAATATATCTGTATTATTAAGAGCACATGAATATGTTTATAGAGTACATAAATGTATGAATATATTAAAATAGCCACCATCTTTAATGAAATCTATTTGTCATTCAGGTTTTTGGTCACTGTGTAAGTTAGGAGGAACAGAAGATCTGTTTTACATCTATTTTCAAAGGATTCTTATTTTACTTTTCTAGTAATGAGACTGAAATAGCCATATTTGCTCTGACTATGGCTTGGAATTAGGCAACACTCAAAGACAGCCACAGAATTTCTTTATTAATCTTCTCATAATTAGGAGTTGCTAGAACATTGAAAAAGCAATATGAAATCTAGCATCGCTCAAGCATATTCTTAGCACAGTGCAGATGCTTGAAACTTTAAAAATGCATAAATGTGAGTGACAGTTAAGCAGGTTGCAGTCTAATTTGAGACCATTTGTATTCATTGGAAGCATTTACTGATACATCTAGTCAATATGTCCTTTCTAAAACTTGACCTCTTGAGTAACAATTACAAGAAAAACAAAAGCAATGGCTTTAAATTGCACTACAATGCAGGCATTTGCTAAATTTTTTTTTCCAGCTCCTGGTCTGCCTCCCCCACCCCTAGCTCTTTTTTTAATTGCATAACAGTCACATAAAATGGCTTTATTTTAATGGGGACAATAAGACTTATACAGGTTTGAAACTTGCCCAAGATACAGTACATGTAATGGGTTGATCCCAGGTCAATCAGTTTCAGGGAACAGATATTGTTATATACATTTTATTACCTGCCAAATTCCAGACTAGGGATTTTTGGTGACATTGTGGATAAACATTTGCTCACTAACTTCAAAGTTGGCAGTACAAATCTAACAGTGGCTCTGAAGCTGAATGATGAGGCTATTTATTCCCTTAATGATTTGCAAACTTGGAACCATACATAGAAGTTCTATACTGTCTTCTACGGTTATTGTGAGCCAGAATCAACTTGATTCTACTAAGTGTTCCTTATGGCTTGGTTGGTGTGTTACGTTGGGTTGACAAGAGAAACCTAGAGAGACACTCATATATGTATAAGGAAGAGTTTTATATCAAGAAGTAATTAGATATTGAGAAAACATACCAGGCTAACCCAAATCAAGTTCCTAAGTCCAATGCCAGTGCACAAGTGTCCTTCTTCAGACTCACTGAGTCCCAAGCAATGATGAAGAATACAGGAAGATCACAGGTTGGTGAGTGCAGAGTCATGTGGATCCAATGGCGGTGATACATCACAGGGCTCTAGGGGTAGCAACCAGGGTCAGCCATCAGGAAGGTGAAAACAGAGGGGGAGAGGGGAGGTTACCAGGCACCTGCTTATGAGCAGGCTATGTACATAAAGAGGCACCATCAGACTGTGGCCTGATTGACTGGTGAATACCACACCTACACTTTTATCTATCTTTAAGTTGACATAAAATTATGTAACCATCTGTGGCAGTCATGTGCTTATGTTAATTTCATGATTGAGATGTAGGGGTGGTGTCTAACCTGTTAATCTGAAGAGAGTCATTGAGTAGCCA